>VZTF01009645.1:906916-1026449 GCA_013397755.1 Cnemophilus loriae
CTTGGGCCCGCCCGCCGGCCCGCCGCGTCGCTCGGAAGGCGGCGCGTCCCGTCCCTCGGCCCTTGCGTCCCGTAATGGTGTTGCCACCTCTCTGTCTGCTGTGCCTTGCTCCTGTTACTTCCAGTGCAGCTTGTCCCGTGCTTGCGCTTGCCCAAGTGGATTGTGTGCTGTGTAGGAGAGAACGTTTCCATGGATGGAGAGGTACCTTTCGGTGAGGGTTCTTCCGCCCGGGCTCAGGTCTGGACAGATCTGCCGAGTGACTGAAATGCTCGCTGCAGGGTGCGACCTGTGCCATCACAGAGGTGGTTCTGGTGCTGTGTCAGGAAGGAGGAATAACGGACGTGGTTAACAGTCGGAAGCATATGGAAAGTTTTTAGTTGTAAAGCTGATAGTAATGTAGCGTTGTGGCTTCTGTCCTGGTAACAGCATCATGCATGTATTGCCTTGTACAGGAGATTTTAGAAGCTTCCTCCAGAATCAGAATGTGGACGTAGAGTGATGAGAAGAGCCGTTAAAAGTGGAGTGTTTGTTAGCATCTGAGATTATTTTAGTACTACTGTGTGTAAGTACAATCAAGTCATGCATTAGCCACCCCATCCTAACCGTCTTTTGTTAAGAACACAAAATAAACATAACTCAATTTGTTAGACCATTTGATTAATAATGAAATTAATGCTTTTGTTCATTGATACTTCTTTTATTCCTATTTGTTGTCTGCTGCACAGTTGACATGTCAGACTTTTTTTCTAGCTCACAAAGCAAGAAAACATCCCATTTGTCCAAAAGAAAAACACATAATTATACTGTTCACATTCTTTTTCTGGAAAACATGCTTACTACTCTTAAAAAGCTCTCACTGTGGAGAGTTCAGGTTGAATTTATTTATTATGAAAGTTTTAGTTGAAAACCTAAGCAAGTTGTTGCTTGCCGAGTTTTTCAGTCTGTAGTTAATGTAAATTGTCTTTTGCAAGAACCACAATTCCGTGTCTAGGAACTTGTAAGAAATTAAAGATGACAGTAGTTTGTGATACTTTATATTATGTCATGTTTTTTGTTACAACTGTAGTTCAGGCTATAGTGAGCTATTTAAATGCTTTTCTTAATGTGTCTGCAGTGGCAGCTCATAGAACACTTTTATGTCCCAAGAGGCACATTGACAAAGATGACAAATCAATTCCTTTTTCTTGCCAGAAGTAGTTCTAATCACCACCATCATTCTAATCAGATATGGTGGGGCTTGTATGAAATTCAGTTTAAAAGCACCTTTACCTTAGAAACAGTATCATGATCCTAAGTTTTGTGTGATGCCCTGTTATAAGCCCTTTGCAGGTATCCGGGTTGTTTCTCTTCTCCTGTAGATAAGCATTTTGGTTTTTTATTAGCATTCCCCATAAATACACTTCTTTGTAGGTGGAGTGGGACCTTTGAGGCCTCACCACTTCTGCAGTGTCTGAGATTTCCTCCTCCTCTCTCTGCCCAAGCCGTGCCTTTTTCTGGCTTGCGGTTGTTAATTGGCCCACATCATTTCGTTACAGCCAGACACTGCAGATCAGCTGCAGCTGGTGCTTGCCAAGTGGCAGTTCTGGTTGGCATCCTACGTTCCAGCGAGACTTGTGAGCATCTGAAGAAAGCCTGCTGTAATCTGCTGAGGCAAAGACCCTTCCCTGAAAGGAGTAACTGGATGTTTCTCTGCATTGTAATAACTATGTATCTCTTCTGCAGTTCATCCTAAAACCTGTCTCTCTGTTTTGTAGCGACAAGAGAGAATTGATTCCATTATGTGTGCCTCGGCCAAATACAACACCCGGGGTCCAGCCCTCATCCCAAGGATGAAAACCAAGCATCGCATCTATTACATCACTCTCTTTTCTGTAGTTCTGCTTGGCCTAATTGCCACAGGAATGTTCCAGTTCTGGCCTCACTCCATTGAATCATCCAGTGACTGGACCGTTGAAAAACGCAGTGTCCATGATGTGCCCGTGGTCAAGCTTCCTGCTGATAGCCCCATTCCTGAGCGAGGAGACCTCAGCTGTAGGATGCACACCTGCTTCGATGTCTATAGGTGTGGCTTCAATCCCAAGAACAAAATCAAGGTGTACATCTATTCACTGAAAAAGTATGTGGATGAATATGGGACATCAGTGAGCAACACCATTTCCAGGGAATACAATGAGCTGCTGACGGCCATCTCCGACAGTGAATTCTACACTGACGATGTCAACCGGGCCTGCCTTTTTGTGCCATCCATAGATGTCCTCAATCAGAATGCCCTCCGTATCAAAGAGACAGCTCAGGCTTTGGCACAGTTATCCAGGTATGTGCTGAAACTTCAGTGTGTGAATGTAAAGAACACAAAGTGGAAAAAAAGTAAGGCTAATGCAGGAGTGGAGAATGCAGTGAGTTAATGCCAGCGCTAGGCTTTGACAGAACTTGTCTATATGCAGAGAACACCTTTCTAATTGCAGTTTGTTTCTTCCTTTGCTGTAGGTGGGATCGAGGCACAAATCACTTGCTCTTCAATATGCTGCCTGGAGGGCCACCAGATTTTAACACTGCCCTGGATGTTCCTAGAGATAGGTATGTGTTGTGCCGTGTGATGGACAGATCTGAGTTTAAATGCCACTGAAGAAGCAACAGCTCAGAAAGGCAATTGATAGCAAAGGATGTGCTCCTTAACCTTTACAGAGCTAGAATATGACTTGCTTGCTTCTCAGAAAAGGAAAGTAAAGCCTTGTATAGAACAGGTGTTTATTTTTGAAATCTGATAGTTTAGCCTCATCCTTAATTTTATAAGGGATGTGGCTGACAGTTTGCTTTTAACTCTTGGACTTGCTGTAAGGTTGGAGAATCTTGATGTGATGTGTAACTGAATATGAACGCTTTACAGAATGTCCCATTTGATGCAAATTAGAAATTCAAAGATGATTGTAGCACCAGCTTTCTGATAGAAGCCAGGTGCTTTAAGGGCATTTTAAAGCAGCTGCTCTGCTTGAGAAAACTATGGTGAATTTCAGTAGTTTTTGTTATCTTAATAATTAGACTATATTAGTAATTGGACAAATGCTCTTAGTTATTCTCTGGCAAATGTGCTTTAAAAATATTTGCCAGGAACTTAAAAGGCATACATTCTGAGCTCAATTTTCACTTGCAGGATAGTTTACTTTTAGAAGAGGAAAGGAGGTTATAAGGCAAAGAAAACTGGAATAAGAGGAAGGTGAAATGATTTAGCTTAGATACCGTTACTGAAGGTGATTCTAATACATCAGCCTGTGTGTGCTTAGCTCTGCTGAGTTAGGTCCGTTGTAACCAGTGCTTGTCTTGAAGGTCAAAGTTAACTTTCTTCTGCCAAATGTTAACAAAATCTTGCCTGAGATATGGGATCTTTGTTAAGATGATTTTTCTGTGGAGTGTATCTTGATTTCTTTGCAGCAAAGACAATTTAAAACATATTTTTTTTCTGCACGTGTTTAAAGGGTAAATTTGGTCGTTGTAATTACATCACCGTGAAGTAAGGCTTTAGTATTTTCCTTCTCTATATGAAATATGTATGTGGCTTAGCCTGGAGAGGGCAGTCAAGCATCAGTCTCATGTAAACAAGTCTGTTAATCTGTGAGTAAATACTTGCATTTGTTATCTTAGATTTATACTTAAGGAGAATTTTCATTTGAAAGTGGAATGGACTGCATGTTTATGTATGCATGTGTCTATCAAAGAAATGAATTTATTAACTGAATATAGTAGATATGCTGCGGAACTTTTTATATTTACTTTTTGATCACAAATCTCCATTCACATTTGGCCTTGTGTGCCTTGGCTTAGCAGGCAGAAAACCTATTATTTTGTTAGGTGTTTCTCCTAAGCGTTTGTCATGCTAACATGGAAAACTGAGTAATTTAAGTAAAAAACTGAAGTCTTTTTTGGCATTCAGCTGTTGTAGTTTGCCAATCTGACTCACCCCACAGCTGTATGATCATGAGCTGTAATACATAAGGGGGGCAATAGCAGTGCTTGGGATGGCAAAAAGTGGAAATTCCTTTTTGTAGGCAGCCAACAGTTGGACTGTTTGATGTACAGAACCTGTTCTTTAGGTCACAGGTGCAAAGACAAGGGGCCTGTGAAAGAAGTTAGGAGTGCGGACGTAGTCCTGGAGAGGCCTGAGTGATGCAGTATGAGCTTTCAGTATGATTTTGCAGACCTCTGGACTTCTAAGTTCGTGTCTAACAGAACAAGCGATCTGGGTGTGTTTTCTTTATTTGAGAATATCTACAGGTGTTAGGAATGGGTAGTTAAGCAAAAGTGAAAGACGGTTGTTTGTAGCATCACAGGGTGAGAGGCTGCTGGCCAAAACAAAGGCATGTTGGCAGAGTTCAGCTGGTTTTGAATGACTTGTCTGAACTGTACCATGACAACTCCAGAACGACTGCATTTGTGGGAGTTTGTGGATCACTTGTGAAATACACAGGTAATATCTGTGAAGTTTGCACAGGGAGTGTGGCCTGCCTTCCACAGTCAACATGTCTGAGAGATCATACACAGCTAACTGTGGTGGATCATGAGGTTTAATAGACTTGTGTTCTATTGATTTGCTGCAGAATATTAATCCAGGTAAAGTAAGACCTTATACACAGAGGGGATAAAGTTATAAAATAATTTTACATCTGGAAAAGTTCTTGGCTAAGGTACTTCACTAAGGGGTTGTTTATTAAATCTTTAAATCCAGTTTCCAAAGACAGAGTAAAAGTGCTTTATTCCATAATTTCGAAGGTGAAAGTTTGCCTTGTGGGCATGGTGGTTATGTTGCTGGTATTAGCTGCCATAACATATGTAATCTCCTGCCATAAAACTTAAAAGATAAGCTCTATATTATCTGTTAATTAGTGCTGTTGAATTTGACACAATAATGAGATTGAAAGGATTTCTTTTGCAAAGCTAATCTGTAGCTGTAGAATTGAATTTGTGAACTAAGATACTTCTTATTTATTTCTGTTTCAGTCCGTGAATTGGATTCAGTGACTTGTGAAGTTTGACAGAAAGCTGCTGCAGATGGCAGTTGGACAGAAACATTTAGAGTACAGGCCAGCTGGGGCACTTCATGGAGAGAAAGAAGGAACAATATTTGAAAAGTGGTGAAAAGTTGCTCAGGGACAGTCATTCCTTACTGATCAGTGCAATTTAAAGATTATTTGTCTTGAGTACATCAGGAGTTAATATTCCTAGTCTTTTAATGCACTGTACAATGAAAATCCAAGTGGAGTTACTTAACTGGTGTTGGTTCCCTGTGGGTTTATTTAGGTAAAAGTCTGCATGACACACACCTGCTTTCTCAAGGCTGATGAGGTGTTGTTGTATTTTCACTGGATCCTATTAAAACAATCTGGTTCTAGTTTCTGAATTTGGGGGGGCGGAGGGGGAGGGTGTGTGTAAAAAAGGAGAAGGGAGATATAAAGTACAAGAACAGTAACACCCAAGCCAGTTTTTTTTCTGTCTTCTTGTAACTGAATTAATATGTATAAGACATAGAACATGCAGCTTCAAGGGTGAGACCTAGTCATAGCAGTGTTGTACATGTCACCAAAAGCAGGGGGATGGGGGACATTGGAAAGGAATTAAAAATGATCACTTGATTTGGAACATAAATTCTAAACTCAGCATGTACTTAATTTATCATCGGGTTCTCAAGTTGATTTTTGCTCCTATCATAGTTTGTTCTGAATGAAGAGTCACATTTATAGGAGAGTGTGATCATGGTGTTTGAACACTGAACAACTGTGCTGCAGGTCAGAGCAGGAAGTGAAGTATCCTGTGGGACATCTGATGGGGATTAGAACAGGCAACAACATACTGGTGTTCATCCAGAGTGTCTTATTCTGATGGGAAAAATCTTGGGTGATAATTAGGTATAATGATAATCTATTGTCTGACATTTGTGGAAAACTGCTTCTCCAAACACCATACCAAGGATTTCATTCAGTGATATCTGAAAACAAGAATATCAGCTAATGGATTGTTGGTGCCTCTTCCAGTCTCATGTTGACTTTTTGTTCCTGTGTGTGTTCTTATTACTGATGAGACCTGTGCCTGCTCTGATCTGAACTGTGACAGTAAGGCTTTCCACTGTAATCACAGCTGCAACAACAGATACAGCTCCTCAAGATCCTTGCTTCAGTGCCTTGTCTAGTGATGTATTTGTGTGCTGCTCGTTTCCACAGAGAAGGAGACAAACTGAAATTGAGAAACATTTTTCTCCAAACCACTTTGTATGGTACCTTAAGCAGACCCAGTATCCCTGGGGCAACAAGTATAGCACACCCTCCTGTTGAGTGACAAAGGACTGAAAGTTTGGTTAGCTCTTTGAGAAGTCTCACAAAAGAAGCTGAATCTGAGCTTCTTTTGGAACTAGGATGATGTGTTCCTGATGCAACCTGGTCACAGGACGTGAAATGACAATGGAAAAACTGTTGTCCTCTACTAGCATATTTCAAAGAAGCTTGATTTGTGATAGGAGATAGTAACAAACCTCTTTTTTCTGGAATTGTATAAGATATACTGCTTTCTTCTATACACATTGTTCTCTTCTGTTTCTTAAAGCACTTCTGTGTGGCAAAAGGTTGTCACATCTAGGAAAAGGCACAATGTGGGTCATCCTGTTGGAAGGTTGAATTGCATTTTAATTTGTCAGTCCTTGATTATTCCCATGCTCTCTAGCATGTAGTGTCCCAAGCAACCTCTACTGTTGGAACTTAGTGTCCTAACATACAGATTTTTTTGTTCTCATGTTTTCTGCTTATAGAATTCTTGTGTAATATAAAAATGAAATAAATTTCACTAGTATGATAACTTTGAAAATACAGTTGCAAATAACTTCATTTTATTTTCCATCCTGAGAAGTCCAGAGTCACTGTAAGATGCTAAAACACTATGTGACTGTACTGTGATTTGTATCTGAAATATGGCTTGTCTTGAACACTTTGAAAGTTGTGCTATACCCTATTTTAGTACAGACATCAAGGAATATCTTAACTAGTATAAATAATTCAGAATGTATTTCTTCAAATTAAAATTGTCTTAGGATATGTAAGCTTGCAAATTGCAAAACTATCATAATGACAGCAGTATATTAAGTTTTCCTATATTAATGTAGAAATGGTCCATTCCTTAGTGATCATACACAATTGTAAGCACTCTGTTGGTGACTAGATCCAATTTAGCGGTAAACCAAGATCACGAAAAATAAAGTCAACCTAAAACCAACATGAAAACATGCCACTGACAAATGCTGAGGGAAAAACTTACCTCAGAGCATGCTTCTTGGTGTTCTGGTAATGACAACTGGTGAATAGCTGGAGTTTGAATGTTGTACATTCTCAGTTTAAACTTACTTTCTTGTATTTTCCAGAGCTCTGTTGGCTGGTGGAGGCTTCTCCACTTGGACTTACCGGCAAGGCTATGATGTCAGCATTCCTGTTTACAGCCCATTGTCTGGAGAAGTAGATCTGCCAGAAAGAGGACCAGGGTAAAGTAATTCCCATGAATTGGGCAAAGTATATTCAATATCATATTTAGTATTGATGATTATAAAATATAAATGTGGCTACTAACTTTATGGTGAGCTTGGTCAATTTTGTAAGAGTTGTTTTTAACAGCTCTTGCTGTTAAAATAGATGATGCTTTCAATGCTGATGGTTCCAATGCTAATGGTCTTGGTCCAATTGCCGACTGCTCTCTCTAATAGCTTTATACTTTTCTTAAATTATGGTGCCCAAAAATGAGCAGAGGACTGAGAGCGGGACAGTCCCCTCCTTTGGCCAGCTGCCTGATGCACCCCAGGACACAGCTGGCCCTCCTGGCTGCCAGGGCACTGCTGACTCTTACTCAACTTGCCATTGACCCAGGACCCACAGGTTTCTTTCCACCGCGTTGCTCTCCAGCCTCTCGTTTCCCAGTCTGTCCATACATCCAGGGTTGCCCTGTCCCAGGTGCAGAATCTGGCATTTGTCTTTGTGAAATTTCATACAGCTGGTGATTGCCCGCCCCTTTGATTTGTTGAGATCTCTCTTGCAGGGCTTCTCTGCCTTCAAGGGAGCCAACAGCTCCTCCCGATGTATTGTTGTTGGCAAACTTACCTAGTGTGCCTTCAAGTCCTGTGTCCAAGTCATTCATGAAGATGTGGAAGAGCACAGGGCCTAAGCTGGAGCCTTGAGGAACCCCACCGTGACAGGATGCCAGCCTGATGTAATACCCAGCATTTGTGCCTGACCTGTCATTAAGCTCATGAAAAAGAAGAATGAAAACTTGTATGTGTGATTATGGGAATACATACATCCAGAGCTTAGAATACTGATTTTATTTGTTTCTTTTTTTAAAGTAATGGAGTAAGACATAAACAGAAACAACACAACCCTCTCCTCCCTGAACCTTGTAGTTGGAAGTAAAGCAAGACAGTTGGGAAATAAAGCACTGGTTTTCTCAGAGCACGTAATTAGCCATTGAAAGGAACTACCCTGGCAGTGGTGGTTTCTCTAATCTGTTCATGTCTTCAGAACAAGAGGAGGTAGAAGTCTGGAAGACATGTTTTAACTGGTTATGGGAGGCTGTTTTTTTATTATTTCATAAATCTTTTAATTATGCAGCTGAAAAAGTTTCACCGTAACAAGATCTTACCTCTGTTATGGTTTAAAAGATGGGCAGACAGAGGCAATGGGGATCAATGAAGTGTCTGCTCATTGCGAAGATCAAGTTTACAAATGTAGAAACTTTAGGTCTTTTTCTTCTGACAGCGTTCTGTAGAGAATATGAATTTTCAGAATTGAAAACTGATTGAAATGGTGCAGCCTCTGCTCGACACAAAAGTTATTGGTCGTTGGGTTCAGTTGTCTTTTCTGGTAGGGGCAGTGCTCTTGCTGTTGCTCTTGGCCGCTCCAAGTATGATAATGAAGTCAGTTAGGACAAACCTGTGCAGCAGTGGTTTACTTTGCTCACAGCTTTTATGTCCCTGCTTGGGATGCCCCTGGAGCAGGCCAGCGAGTGGCATCTGGTTGCATCCCAATTGCTTGTTCATAGATCTCAGGTGTTACTACATTTTGACACAGAGTGAAAGCACACTTTGTATTTCAGTCTGGGGAGCATGAGAGTGATGATAGGCTCCAGCATGTGTAGAACCAGTTGTAGAGAGATGCAGTCATGTTGTTCATGTCCATGTAGTCAGCAAAACTCTATGTCTGATTTTGGGTCGGATAAGAGAAATAGGTCTTGTGTTCAGTTAAGGTGTTGGAGATTTCGTTTCTCAAAACTGCTTTCTTCTTTTTTTTTTTTNTGGGCAGCCTTGTGTCCGGGCTGCCATCCAGTGGCCAGTCAGCGTTACTAGAGAGGTGGGTTCCCAGCCTCGACTGCCTTGTGCAGGAGGGGTGGGAGAAGGACACACCGCTCAGAATCCAGGCTTGCTTGGGATAAACCTTTTAATTACACTACGTTAGTGTGTTATTTCTTGGGAGTTGGTGTGTACTTTCTTTTGTAGCAATGTTTGATAGGCTAGATTTTGTGTGTCATAGAGTGATGGCAGTTTCAAGGCACAATTTGGTTTTAAACATATACACAAACAAACCTACTATTTTTTTTAGCTGGTTATATGCATTTATTATCACTCATCTGTATCGTTATTTCCTTTTTTTAAGGCCTCTTACAGAGCTGAACTGAGGGGGTTTGATTTACTTGCTTTTTTAATTGGATTGCTTAAGACCCACTTCTGCTGGTAGCAAGTTGGTAGCAGCTGGAGACTTGTGAGAAAGAATGTTTAAAAAAATACTATGCATCCGTTAATTGGAGCAGCTAAAGTGACCAGCATGAAAATGAGTAGAAGAGGCGAGAAGAGCTGCAGGAGAGGTCTGACTTTATAAAGTGTGTGTATTTGTGTGTTTTCAGAGCTGTAAATTAAAGATAGCATCACGTGGAGTAGAACTGGAATCCTAAGTACAGGCCTTGTGCTTCCTGTGTTCTTTTGGCAGCATGAGGGCACTCACTCACTGTGTGTTCCTTTCACTGGGGAGTGGTGGAGCAGTCTGACTTTGGCTGACCTGTTTTAAAAGGAAACCCAAGTAGACGAGTATAACAATTATATGACAGGCTATTTTCCAGTATTAGTATAACTTTTTTAAGCAGCAAGCACCTAATTTGAGCATGTATTCCTGTGTGGTTTATACCTTCAGTGTTAATTAGTGTTTTTAAACACTTCAGTATTTAAAATGTTCAGCGCATTTTAAATATTCATGGTTTTGGAACATGGTAGGAGTTGACAGTGTATGAGATAACATACACCATATGGGCCTTTTCCCTGGAAATGTTGCCTCAGTATTGCCCCAAAGGGACAGAAGTGAATCACAGTTGAAAAAGATGAGCTTGTTCTATTGCTGCTGTCACCATATCAAGACTAAATAAGTGAAATACTAAATACTGAGTTGTCAGTTCAGCATCTTTTTTCAATTAAAATTCATGAGAACATATATGGGAGGAGAAATGAGAAGCACTCAGTGTCCTATCTACTTTGTTTTAGTACACAAACACCAAACAAAAGTACAAACAATCCTGGTATCAGTAGCAGGCTGATTTAAAATGTAGCTAAATAATGTTTACTCAAGTTTATAATAGAAGTTATAACGCAAGTGCCTATTCTAATGTAATAAGCACTCTTACCAAGTACAGATTTATTCAGAATTGTAAATAATGTTGAGCCACTTACTCACAGACTTAATTATATTTCATCATAATGCTTTCCAGCCTTGTCTGAAAATATGGTCTTGGCAGCATGTCCACATTTAGTTAATCTTGCTCTGCTTTTCCAGGATGGAAGGAAATGTGTTCTTGAGCATCTTGGAAGTAAACTTGCAGTGCTGTCAGGTAACCTGGCTGTGTTTTTTCAGTCCTCGCAGGTATTTCATTCTGTCATCTCAAATGGCTCTGCACCCAGAATACCGCTTGGAGTTGGAAGCTCTTCAGGCTGAGAATGGGGAATCAGTGCTGATCCTGGACAAATGTACAAATCTGTCTGATGGGGTCCCTGCTGTTCGCAAGCGCTGCTACAAGAATCAAGTCTTTGATTATCCTCAAGTGCTTCAGGTAAGGCTGTCTCTCCTGCAAACTTCTCTTCTCAGCAGTGGCTTGTCTTAGCTGTGGTGTTGTTCCTGTTTAGCAGTGGTAGGGTACTTCCTTGTATTTAATTAATGTGCTGGATATGTTTTAAAACTGCATGATTTGTTATGTTAGCTTGAGTATTATGTCCTAACTTTATCTTTATTTTGAAGAGGGCCAAAAACTATGTACTCAAACTTATATGCAGACTATGCTGTAGTTTGAAAACACTGTATAACAACTTCATGAGACTGGCCATGGTGGTTGAGTAACACAAGACAGTGTCATATAAACTTAAACCATTACACAAAGGTACTGCCAAATCCAGCAGCAATGGGTTGCTAAAATGAAGGAATGAGAGGAAGAACTTTTGGCGGCAGATAAAGTTGCTGACTTCAAAACTGGAGAGAAACATTGGAATCTACACCTTCCGAAATAGCTGGCAAAAGGGCTTTCAGCAGGCATGAATTTGAAATTGATTTCTCAGATATGACAGTCCAGGCCTTGCTAGATGAAACTTAGAACTGAAGATGGCTTTGTCAATTGGATAGAAGGTTAAAATGAACTTTAAAGAACTTACGCTTTTATATTTAGGCCAAAAAAAGAGTGTTACATTTAAGGAGAGTTAGTGAGATTACATTTTTTGTATGCAGCTTAGTAGTTAAATTGTACAAAACTATCTGTATAGATATGACAGACTGAGCTAGAAGGCTTGTCAGCATGCAGCTATGAAAACATCTAGGTGAAATGTGTTTCATGGCCTTGGCCCAACTTCCAGAGGCCTTTTGATGTGTCAGTGAAGATAAAACTAGATAGTGTTCTCAGACCCCTGTGTCTTTTGGCAGTTCACTAACAGAGGTGCTTTGGCATGCAGTGTGGTGAAGTGAGTTATGCCATAGGCCACTGTGCTCTGTCTGCGGCCACCAGCATATAATCTGTCTTTGAACTTCAGCAAATGGTGGTAAAATAACAAACAAGCTGAGGAAAGGCAAAGTTTCCACCCCTCCTGTTATGTTTTGTAGGAAATATGTTTAAAATTCCATGTGGAGGAGGAGGAGAGGGAGGAAAGGGTCACTATGAGTCCTAAACTTGGAGTAAAAAAAAGAAATACTTGTTTGCTTTATTTCTTTCAATACAGACTGGATTGCTAAAGGATAGCAAGTCAGGGAATCTATATCTATATCTTGCTATATATGATTTTATAACTCAGAAGAGAGCTGGCACATGCCGAGATTGTTAAAATACTTTCCTTTGCAGAGCCCTGCATTTCCCTTTGGAATGTCTGGCTGATAACAGTGGTGATGTGAGGAGATGTATTTATAGTAACCTTTGTCTAGACAGGAAAAATGGTTATCTGGGCAGATGAGCATGTGTGTCCACATCTGGGCTTCTTTTTTTCTTTTTTGTCTCCCCAAGACCTTACTAGTCTCTTCCACCTGCTGCTGTGTGATCTAGTGAGTCAATGGTTAAAATGTGTGTTCATTCTCCCAGCTCCTTCCATTCCCCACGCCCTTCTTTTCCTTCTCTTCCTGTCTGAGGGTGGGGGAAGGGGGACTTGGATCACAGTTCATCCTTTCCAGCACTGCCTTTACAGATGTCCTGCTAGACAGACTCTTGGACTTCTGGGTTGTTAATGCTTCCTGTTTGCAGTCTTCTCTTGGATGAGATTTTTGAGGCTCTTAGTACTCTTTGGGTATGAGCACAGGTCTTATGATTGCATTAGGAAACACGTGAAGAGCCAGCAAACCCCCTTGTATTTCCTAGTTCCATTTTGATGTTTTGCTGCTCTGTTGAGCCTTCTGGCTCCTTCAGGCCGTGGAACACAAGCTGGAAAAATGTTTTCTTAACTGTGTGAAGCCCCATATCAACTTCATAATTTTTCTTTCTTAAACTTAGGGATAATACTGACTTGGGATTTTTCCCTGTCGTGTAGCTGAACCCTACTAGCATTTATTTTGTCATCTTGAATCTGTAGCAAGATTCCTCAGTGACAGTGAGAACTAAAGTCCCTAAATACAGGGTGAGTGCAACATAGTCAAGAAGTCTTCTCTGCTGCAGTTTAAACTCATGGCATTTTGTCTTGTTGTGGACATGAGTAAGTGGATTATATTCTTTTTTGCAACAACTTTTTTTATCTTTGAAGCTCCTTTCCTCCTGCCCTCATTTCTTTAGAATAAGTAGCATTGGTATAGTCAATCCTTCCTTGTAGATTATACCTTCAAGGTAAATAATCATCCTTTACTTACCCCTGGAAGTGCACTGCCCAAGACTGAACCCTGCTCTGTCTGAGGTTTTTCCATAGTACAACATTGCTGTCACATGAATACACTTTCTTTGCCTGTTCTTTTGTAGGAAATGTCCTCTTCTGCAAAATGCAAATCTTAGCCAGTTACTTCATGCTTTATAGTTGTGCAGTTTGCTGTTTTTCTCTAAGTGTTGAATTCTATATGTATCAGTATTTCTTAGTTGATTTATGCATATGATGTCAAAGTCTAATCCTGGTATCCATTATACCTGCTAATGCTACAAAATCATAGGTATCGTCGGGTCTAATAAGTATGGTCTTAATTCTGCTACTCAGTTAACTAAGGGACACGCTGAATGCTGTTGCACTTAGGAATGATTACTTGGTCCATCACTGTTTTACTTGGGAGCCACTGCTAACTGCTTTATACTTGGAGTTCTGTAACTGTAATATATGTAACTGTAAAGCCTGTGAGGGCTTTATCTAGCCCCTGATTTCTTAATTTGCCTGTGGAAATGCTGTCAAACATGTCAAATGACTTTTAAACTTGAGATACAAAATCTGTTACTTCCCTGCTATCCACAGAGCTGCACTGCCTTATAATAGAAGAAGATTAAGTTGGCTCCATACAGTTTATACTCAAATAAGTTCATATTAATTATTGCTCATCTTGTTGTGCCAAGCTTTTGAAATGTTTTAAACTTATTTTTCTCCTTGAGTTTTTTCAACTGAATTCTAAAGTTTGGCCATTAAAATAAAGCACAGAATTGTCCCACCAGCTCATTTCTTGTTCCTCCTCTTATGATATTTTTCCTAGCCTCTGGAAGATAAAGTTGTATAATTATTTTGAATTAGCTAATAATTCTGAATATATTGATTGCATAGAGCAAATTGGTTTTCCTTTTGACTTGTTTTTTTTTTTATGAAGGGAAGGGCAGGAAAACATAATGCATGTATACATAGACACACGCACAATGCAAATATAACATTTCCTTTTTTTCCTCATCTGTGAGTTGGATACCATTTGTTGACAGGAGTCTACGTTCTGTGTCGTTCTACGTGGAGCCCGCCTGGGGCAGGCTGTGCTAAGTGATGTTCTTCAAGCTGGCTGTGTCCCAGTCATCATTGCTGACTCCTACATTTTACCTTTCTCTGAGGTTCTGGACTGGAAGAGGTCTGTACCCTCACTGTTGTATATCAAACCACTGCCTAAGATACTTCACTGCCTTCAGTGATTTGAATCAAATCTGTGTGATAAGTCAAGTGTACTGGGGCTTGCAGGGAATGAAATACAGAGTGAGATGCACGCTGTCTTTGCCCTTGATCTATTATGTCTCAAAAATAGGAGAGGAAAATAAATGAGATTGATAGGACAGAGTGTTTGAATATCCTGTAGCCAGTCATTTTTTCTGCTAAAACAGATTTGCTGTATTATCTTGTGCTTGAATTCAATGAGGACTGGTCTCCATTCAGGCTCTTTTAAGGAAAATATATACTAAATATTGCATCACAGAAATGCTAATTCTTCATATTGCATTACAATTCCCAAGTTTATCAGAGATGTAAAGGTATCATTACTTTGTAACTGAGTACAATGTGTTAGGAGCTTAGATTATTTTTGTATGCATGCACTATGCCCGGTTACATGACCTTGGGATAGGGATAATATGTACAAAAATTATTTGTTTATATGTAGCACTGTATATGCTATTACTGTTCGGTTACTCCAAAAATCTCTGCTGACTGCAAGTCAGTGGCAATCCAGAGATGAGAATTCAGGATTTTTGGATCTCTGTCCCTTCCATAGTTATTAGATTGTCTGGACAGATCAGTCTACAAACTTTGGTGGCATTATCTGTGGGCAGACTGGCTGGTATTGGGAAGGAACTGCTACAGAGTATTTTGTTACACTGAGAGAAGACTGCTTATTGCTTATGTCTTCTGAGTATGTCTTATTAAAATAGGACAAGATTCTGGGTTGGAAAAGCAGTCAACATCTTTTAATGTAGAATTTCTTTCTTCTCACCTTGCCATACGTGTTCTCTTTTTTGCTTATAGGGCCTCTGTTGTCATCCCTGAAGAAAAGATGCCTGAAATGTACAGTATTCTGCAAAGTATCCCCCAGCGACAGATAGAAGAGATGCAAAGACAGGTAAACCAATGTACCGTGTTAAAATTATTTTCCTTTATTTACAGTTGGAGTGTAGGTTCATACGGCCGCCTTGCTCTGAAAGCTGTTGGAATGCAGAAACATCCACTGTACTCTTATGTTAATATTTTTATTATTTGACCCTGTTCTTTCCTTATGCTAAACATCTGCATTTGTCATCACTTTTCAGTGGGATGGAAGCTCTCCCTGAATTTAAGTGTACTGCCTACTGACATTGATTAGCATATTTCTGATGAAATCATGGTGTATATTTGTTTCGTTTTTCTACATGGTATTTAAACTGTAGTAAAGAAGTATGTGTTTATTTTGGTTTGTAGAAAAATTTTTATCACTTAAAATGCGAGGGGAGCATTAAGTCCAAAATATTTTAAATATTTTATATATGTTGACAATTCCTCTGAGAGAGAGATTTTACTTACTTTGATGACCATGAACTGTCAAGCCAGTAAAGAGGATGTTAACATGTGATGTACACTTGTATCTGGGGTATTTCATCCTTGACATCTTGTTGTACCTGAGCCTATATTGTTATAAGGTAAGAAGATACTCTTACCATTGCCTCAGTTCCTCACCAGGAAAATCATAGAGGCAGTAAGAGCTAGGTATTTAAGGAAAAAGTTAACTATCTGATCTCAGGGGACTTGTCAAGATGTGTGGGATTTCTGTAGTTAAATTTCTGCAAGAATTGTGAAGTCATGCTTCTGAAGTTCCCTTGCACAACCTTAGTGACAAAGTCGTCTTTTGCGTGGTCCTTGTAAAAAGTGAGCCAAGACATTTTTTTAGATTGTAGCCTACAACACTCTAGTTATTTCTACTTAGGCAGTGCTAAAAGCTGCACAGGGTATATTAACAGTGATATATGGGGAGAAAATAGACTCTCAAATTTAGAAGTAAGTATCTTTCACACCTGAATTCTGTTGCCAGCTTCACTTCATTCTGTTCTGAGAGTCTGCAAATACCACAGCAGCCGTCAGGGGTCTCCTTTCTCTTTAGTGCCTTCACACAAATTAACCATTTTGATGGGGCCTGCTGGCAGCACCAACGTGCCACCAAAACCAGGAGGTGAGGAAGTAACCTTGTCGTCGCAACTCCTAGAGATGTGTTTTTTGTTTTAGAGATGTTAACACTAGGGAGTTTTGCCTAATAAAGCTTTAAAACTGACATTAATAATCTGTCAAAGTGTGCATTAATTTTCTTGTTATGCGTTTCACTAATAACGTAAAATAATCATTTCAGGGTGGGGTTCTCCAGCTATGGACAATGCACTTGACATTATGGACACCTTAAACACTAACTTTAAAGTATGAAATCAGGCAACATCTCCAGTCTGTAAAAAAAAAAGGCCAACAAAATGAAGACAAAGGAGCAAACTCCCTAAACATTCACAATGAAACAAACCAACAATAAACCCCTTTATTCGGATGATATATACATTATCTATATTATCTGTAACTCTATAAAATTAACTTAAAATAGATGATATTTTAGTGCTCATAATATATAGTCTCTGTTCAGAGCGAGTTTTGTTGGATTATATGTGGTTTGTGATAGTCATTGTCACTGGGTTCAAAACATCACTGAACATCATTGGAAAATGTGATTCTTTTGACTGAAGGTGTGATGTGTTTTTCTAAAGCTTCCTCTCACATCTCGTTGCTTTTGTTGTGTGTTTTGATGGTAGAAGTAACAGGATGAAATCACAAGGTTCGTGAATTTATTTCTGTTTGTGTATTGAGGATACTTAAACATGTTATCCATACATTTCATGTCCTGTCAGCCTTATTTACAAGGCAAGATCCCTGTGTAAGTGTCTCTGAAATTCCCTTGCTGATAGGTGATTCTGTGTTCTAGCCATCTAACATGGTGAAAAGTGCCTAATGACTGATACTGTAAAGACTACCAGTAACCTGACATGTGTGGTTGAGATCATCTTTTTCTAGGCAAATAGAACAAATTCTTGCTCTGAATTTCTCCTGACTGAAGCGTGCATTTATCATACCTATCAGACTTTCTGGGTCTGATAACCTTTGTGCTATTGGAGCCTTGCTGTCTGACTGCATTGGTTTCAGTGGTTGTCTTATGGTATAATTCTTATCCTTAGTTGGAAAACATCATAATTAAAACAAATATTACTGTAAATATTAGCTTGCCTATTTTCTTTGTTGATTAGGTACTTTTTTGCAGTATTTTATTACAGGAGTTTCTCTGGAGATCATACAGCAAGGTTAAAATGTAGACATAAACATATATATGTACACCTACGTATACCTGTATATAAGTTTTTTTTAAGTTGAAATACGTTGTCTGCTTTTAATGAGCAAAATTTTCTCTATGCGTATTTTTTTGCTTTGTTTCTGGAGGTGCTTCTAGCTATACATCAGCTGGGGAAGAGAGGAAGTCTCTTAGAGAGAAGTCATTACATTTAACTTATGTAGGAACTCATATTTGAAAGTGTTTTCTTCCAGTTTGTACTCCTATCACGAACATCAGATAACACTGTCATGAAGAGGATAAAATATAGGAGTTTTAGTTTTGGAGACATCATCTGCTAGGATCTGTGGCTGGTATGACCTGAGCTGTGATTTCCTACAACACGATTTTATTTTGCTCAGTTTTTTATCAGACAGTACATGATATAAACTGGGAAAGAGATTCATTGGTTTGAGCAGAGCTCGAGTGTGGGAAATCAGAATTAAGTCTACTGTCCTACATAATACCTGATTGCACTGAGATCTCTGGAGATCAGCTATATTAACTTATGTTTTTATTGTTCAAACTTGCAGAACAGTTTGCTCTCAACAATTCCCAGTCCAGTTTCCTGTCTGTCCTCACAAAAGGCAATAATTTCTGTGCTTGTAGCCTAGTCTACACTGTTGTAAAAAATTGATACATGTTTTCAATACTGCATGTACAGCCTATGTCCTTGAAAACCAGACACTCGCATATAATAGCTCTTATAAACTGCAACATTTTGACCATCAAAACCAGCCTCTGCTAAGTGAGCTGCTAAAATTAATAGCAGTCTGGATGAAACTTAACGTATCTTTGAGATTGCTGTCTTGTCTGTTTTCTACAGTAATGTTGTCATTCTCATTTTCTTTGAAGCTTCCTTGAACCATCCCCCTCTCACAAATAGTTCCATATGGAGTCTGAAACACTGGCAGAAGTGCCCAGAGGCAAGTTGATAAGCAGGTTAGCTGCACAGCTACTGATCCAGCAGACTTGATGCTGCATCCTTATGCTTGCGTTTTATCTGCACCTCTAACCAGCACCCGGGTAATAGCAAAGTTCTAGAAGTGGAGTGGAAGTAGAAGTAAATGTAATAGACCTGTATGATAGAGAGTAAAATTTGAAATTTTGTCTTGCTCCTGAAGAGTGAAATAGGTAAAGGTAAAAAAGCAAAACAAAACTTTGCTGGTAGTACCTTATCCCATGCCTTGTATAGTTCCCCTTGCAACAGTTTTTTTTTTAAGGTTTTTCTCTGAAAGCCCATTAGTCTCTGGAAACATGTTTCAGCACTGTAGTTGATATATAAATGTCTTTAACCAGTGTGAAAGTTTTCCTCAGCTTATATCTCAGCCTCTGTGCTTTTTTCATCCTCTTTTTGTGAGGTGAATCTGTATCTGAATATATAGGCATCTTGTAAATGTTTTTCTTCACTTAATACCAACATACTTAGAACTCCTTTAGCACAGATAGACTCATTAAGACATAGAATCAGAATACGGAAGTACTATGTAGTGGGAATAGAAGACTTATTCTTCTGTTTATTTAGGTATTCTTTCTCCCTGAAAAGATTTTAGGTAAGGAGTTTCTTTTCGAAAGGTGGCTTTGTGTGCCTGTTCCTTTTTGACTTTTTAAAACTCCCCATCTCCCAGAAATAAAACTTCTGGATTCGTATCTGTTCTGGAAGACTGGATGACTTTGTGTGCTCTGGTGGCACAAGCATGAAGAGCTGGTGTTCTTAAGAGTGGGAATTATTTTCATCCTGGTTTTCTAGGGAAACATGGGTATGATCACGTACAATGTGCATGCTGCTTTCTCTCTTCTGATTTCTGTTACTGCCCAATTTCAACCAAACTTACAGGGAAGTGAAGAGGTTGGAGATAATAAATTCCATAAAGTTAGGTACCTCTGTAGGAATTAAGCACCCCAGAATAACATGGCCTTTTAAGAGAAACTTTGCAGCTTGAGCTAACAGTCACAGAAAACCACTTGCATTTATTCATTATGAGTTATCTGCTTTGGGAAATATTTTATTCGGAACTGGCACACCTTAGGCCACAGAAATTCAGGTACAAAATGCCCAAGTGATAAAGTGATAAATTAAATTCAGTATACAAAGGGTATATATGCCATTTAAAACAGCCTTCTCATAGGCAGTTATGGCCTCTCAACTAGCTCAATCACTTGGAAAAGAATTCTTAAGAGCTGTAATAAATAGTTATAAATTCCATAGTCAGTTATGTTAAAAAAATAATACAAAGAATTTTTAGAAAATAGGTGGAGAACAAGATGGAAAATACTATGCCACTATGTAAATCTGTTGTATATCTGCACCATGAATACAGACTGTAGTTATGGTTCTCCCATCTTAAAAATTATATAATAGAACGAGAGTGATCAAAAGTTTCAAGAGAAGACTGATTAAATAGCCTAACACTCTTCATCTTGAAAATGAGTGATTGGAGGGGATGAAGCAGGAATATAATACAGAACTATAAAATAAGAAGGTAATGAAAAAAGTGAATGGATGTGACTACATTGTTTGATGCAATTTCATTTGATGTCTCACAGTACTTTTATTATTTGGAATCTGGTCTAAAAAAATGAAAAAGGAGATGATCTCACAGAACTAATAGGTAGTCTGTGAGAATCACTGCTTCATCGTTTTGTGTGAGTGAAGGGATTTTATTGACATAAAAGGCAGAATGAAGAAATCCAGAGAAGGAAAATCTGTCAGACATGAATGCAAAGATATACCTTCTGTCTTAAAAGTTCCTGCATTGCAGACTTCTGGAAGCTGGAGAGTACTTTGAGGAAGTGGTGGCTTATGCCTGCTGTGTCTGTGGGAGGGGGGTTCCTAAGATACCTGCTGTGGAGCACTGTCAGGGGGAGAATATGGGAACAGAAGGCCGTTTGGTCAGACCTGGTGCAGGCACAGTCATGCGGCTTCAGGACTCATGACTAGAAAAGACTTTAGTATTATATTGCCTTGTCAGATAATCAGTCGTTTTTAAAATGCATCTTGACTTCACTGGCTGCCAAACACTTCGGTGGGAGACTATTGAAAGTGATATATAGTTTCCTTCTTTGGATGAATGTGTAATTCACTTTCCTGAAGCCGCACAAGGTACCCTCTCAAATAGTGGCCATGTACCATTCTTGCTTTTCATTAATTAAAGTTTTAGATAATCACAACCTCTTGTGTTTTTACCCTGGGTGGACAATTAAAAGCTAAAAAAGGATGTAAATTAAGTGGAAAAAATTGTGGATAGAAAACATGTAGTTTGTGATGTTTGTTCCCACAGTTGGAATACCTGGACAAGTGGTTGTAGTTTTTCTTGTGCACATCCCATGTGCCTCAGCCCTGACCTGAAGAAAAGTTCAGACTCCAGGTCAAACAGAGCTGAAGACACAAGCATAAATCAATGACTTGTTTTAGTGCCACGTTAAAACAACATGAGTGGCTGGCTTTTCTGACCCTCCTCCCTTTCATTTAATGTGCTTCTTTGGCTCTTCTTTAAAGAGGGCTCTGTAGAGTAATTTCAACTCTTATCAGCTTGCTGACAGCTATATGAGCCTTTCTGCTGGCTCCAGGCAATCACTGCCAGCGTGTGAAACATCCCATTCTTGCAGTGAAATGGTCTTGGATAGAGTTAAAGCAAATGGGTGGTGGAGTTTTCCTGTGGGTGGTGCAGCTTACATGAAAGAGATGGGATTTAGTTCTTGTTAACCAATTAAACAGAAATTCGTTTCACTATCTGGACACTAGATGCTCTTTGAGCATACTTAGGCTTTTACAAGTCCTTTTAATGAGAATATTAAACTTACAGCTGCAGTTCTTTCCCTGACAGGGGACAGCTTCTGTCTCTGGGTTCTTTAGAATCATCATTATCAAATTTAAGCAAACTTTCATCTGCCTGCCATTTGTAGCGTTTTAAGGAGTGCGACTGCAGAGCCTAACCCTGCTTTAATCCTCCCAGAGTGCTTCAGTGAAGCCCCGGGTCCTCCATAAATGTCAGGCCTGGACAATTTGCCATCTTATCAGATGCAGTGAAGTTAGTTCCAGCCCTCTCACCCCTCCCCCAGAGGAAAGATTTGTTGCTGCAAACAGCAAAGGAAAGAAAAAACTTTTTCCTGGCTTACTGCCAGGATCACCATGGGAGTTGTAGAATCCTTGGCATTTATATATGAGACTTCCATTGCTCTCCTCTCCCTTCAGTTGTTGCAGAGAGTATCCTTATCCTAGATTTTTTTTTTTTCTTCTTGCCTGTCCTGTCTTGTTGTTTTTCAGAGTGAACAAAACTGTCTTCGTGGCATCTCTGAGAAAGCACTCCAAAATTTGAGACCAATCAGCACCTCCATGAATAATTTTTATAGGATACATTTGGGCTGCTTTTGTATCTACATTGGCAGTTTCTAAACAATAAAAGGTTAAACTTAACTATAAGAGCAAAATTACACTATTTTAAGACAATTTTTTTATGTTTTTCAGATTAGGTTTTAGGAGTCTGTGTTTTAAGAGCCTGTATCTTGTTGCACAGTGGATTTTTGGTACTTGCCCTTTGCAGATTGCTGTACATAACTTGGATAGACTACAGATAAACCAGATGATCCAGAAATTGGAAAGGCATGTACTTTTAGAAAGAATATTTGAAAATATCCTGTCATGCACATGAAGAAGTTAGCTGCAGTCAAATGGATGATTAAGCATATCTCCTGGTGTTCCAGTCTTTCTTTGTTACTCTGTGCTTTCCCTCTGCTGCCGTATAGTCTGTACCACATCACATTCCTTATCAAATCTGCTTGCTTTGCTTACCCCCTTTAATTATTGGAAGTGTTACAATTTTAGCATTTATCTATGTAGCGTAAATACACTGCAAGACAGTAGGAACAGTTAGCTTTTAAATGAGAAAAGTCTTACATTTTCTGTAGAAACAATTTGCTGCCACATAATCTTCAGCCATTTTTTCCTTTAATCTTTGTCTGTAAATTATGCAGATATATTGAATAGTTTCTTAGATGCCTGGAGGTAGGACAATCATGCATCTTTTTTACAAATTGAATAGTGGGCTGTTTTAGGAATATACTGTAGTATATTCCCCTTGGCTTTCAAATGGTGTAATTTGTATTTGGGGTTTGGCTTCTTCCTTTTCCTTTTGCCTTTTTTTTTTTTTTCTTTTTTTTTCATTAGCAGCAATTTTGAATGCTCTTTACAAATTAAAATGGCACCTGGCATTAGTTGTCTGAATCCTGGGGACAATTCTGTAGAGATGTTATGGATAGAAGGATTGTAGAGGGTGTGCATATTCCAGGATACTAATGTCGGAATAGGGAATCATGGATAGAGGTTTGGCTTCATGCAGTAAAGAATAGCATGCTATTCCAGATGTTTACCAAGAAGAAATAAATAACTCTTGTTGATGTCTATCAATGATTTTTTAAATGTAAATTTATTTTCAGTCCTGTTTCATTGTAGTGTGACTACTATATAGTATTATCACAACCAGCAGTTAATACTCACCTTCCCTATTTCATCAGAGGGACTTACAGCCATGTGCAGTTTGAGCCGTGAAGGATGAGGTATTTTTATATAGCTCAAGCTAAGATCAGTTATTTTTAAGATGTGGAGGAAAAAAGCAGCACCATGTCCTAAACGGAATTTTTCCAGTAGATATGGAAAAAAACCTCATGACTGCCAGTCCTTCAGCTTTTATCCTCACAGAAGTCAGTATATTTGTATATATTTGTATTCAAGCAATGCTGGCGGTAATGTCTGTGGTTAAGGTTGTCCAATGTTGAGAACTGTGTGTATGGGGGTATGTGTGTTATGTTTGTGCTTATATAAAACAGAGCTATATAGCTTACAGGAAACTGAGCAAAACATACCTTCATCAAAAGGGCAAGTTCTTCCTGGTATAGAGCTTAAGCTCTGAAACTGAGGTATGTGCTGATTTTTGACAGCTATAATATGGTGGTAACCTTACCTAGATTTTTTTTTCTTCCTTCAAAGAGCTGTCCTTTCATGTGTGTGATTGGCACTGGGCTTGCTTTGTGTTTAGCTTCTCTAATCAAGGGAATTTAAGCTTCTATTCTCCCAGCATTAGTACAGCAGTCATGGGAAATCTCAAACAAGCCAGATCTTATTGCAGCAGTTGACACAAATAAAAGCAGTTGTGCTTTTATTTATTTATTTTTGATGCTGGATGCTGATTAAAAGTTTCCAAGCATCCTTTAGCTATGTTATAAAGCCAACCAGCAGAGAGCAGGGCAGCTGCTGAGGAAGGGAGATGCTGGTGGACACAGGACAAGATCACAGTGGGAAGCATCAGTGTGTGTAACTCAGAAAGCTGGGAAAGGTGTAAACAGATCCCCAATTTATCTATAGGGTGGGCTCTCCAAACACTGTTTTATTGGCCAGTGGCTCCTGCTTTACTAACCTCTAACCTCTGCAGTACTCAGAGGTGCTGCCCACCAGCCAGCCTTGTCTTTGAACCTCCCTTGGCTCCTGCCACCTCAAAGACTTGCAGTCAGATTCCTGTGTTTTGCTTGGGACCTCACCTCTCAGCAGGATGCCTGCAGCAGGGAAAACTGATCTACCCTGAGAACATAGACATATTTGAAGGCAATACCCCTAGGACTAGAAACCTATTGCTTTCAGTTTCAGGAGCTGTCCATCACTTGTCAAGAAATGTGGATAAAACATCCTCCCACCCTCCAATTTCTGGTCATGTAGTAGTTGAATGTTCCTTGCAATTGCATACATGTATATGTTTTCTGTTATTTTCCAGACTGCTGTTGAATCAGTGATAGCACAGTTCTAGCTCACTGTAGGTCTGGTTTTATGTTAAAGGAGTGTGTCAAGAACAAACATCATAATAAGGATGATACAGGTTCAGGTGTTCTTGACTAGTCCTCAGGTTAGGTGTGCCTGCCACTTCCTTTACAGTAATGGCCTGGTGAAATCGGAGTAATTAGGGAGCCATGCTGGAAACTGGAGGGGAGAGAGTGGGCTATTTTCTGTATCTTTGCATCATTATCAATGACTATGTAGATATAATGACTTATCTGGAAGCTAGAATAGTATCTGTGTTTCTCTTTTTCAGCTGTGTTATTTCTATGGTGTCAACACATGCTATTTGCCTGTAAGTAGGAAGACAAACTGAAAGCTCTTTGGGAGCAAAGGGAATTCAGAAAATGGTAGTCATTTTTTATATCACATGTTTTTAAAGCTGTAAATGCTGCATGAGACTTTGGGGTTTTGTTTGGTTGTGGGTTTTTTTGGGTTTTCGTGTTTTTTCCTCTCATCCTGCTGCTTTCTTTGCTGGCTCTGTCTCCATATTTTGCAACAGTATTCCCAGCCACAGCTGAGAATGATGTGGGTTCCTTGCTGCTCATTGCTGGTATCTGTTGGCTCCATAACTGAAATGTATTTTGACCATGGATTTGTAGGGTGCCAGGACAGTAAGTCAGGTTTCCTGGCTGGTGCAATGTTGCCTTCTGCAACAGAGTTGCTAAGTTGACGTACTCATTAAACAAAGAAGCAAGTTTGAGGTGCAGAAATACATGGAGGGAGGGGAGAACACCAGTGCTATTTTTATCTATTCAAGTCTTGTGTTCTTGCTATTTTAGAATTAAGTTTCTATCATTAGGACAAGGAATAGGGGAAATCTGTATTTTAAGAGTAAAGATAATGCAGGATTTCAAAACTCTATAAAAAGTTGCTATTTCATGAGAAAGAATGAGAACTTTTATTGAAAATACCTTCTTTTGTGTCATATATTTAAGCAGAATAAGGCTCTTCATAACAGGAGATGAAAACCTTAGAAACACCAAAGCAAAAAAACCTCCAAAACCCACAAACCCTAAAACAAATCAAAAAACCCCTCAAACTCCCGAAGTTATGTGAAAGTGTGGAAGCAAGAGTGAAAATGTTAACTTTAACAGATATGCGTCCATTCTCATATATGCACAATATGTGTTGTACGTATGGATTACTACAGTTGATGTGATTCTTTTCAAAGCACCAAAGAGGAGAATCTGAGGAAGGCTGCAGTGTAAGAAGCTTAATTTTAATATCTGAGCTTGCACTAACATTTTCTTTTAACTCTTCTAAGAGTCAGCAAGTAGTCTCCAGCAATAAAACTGAGAGTGAGTAGAAGTGAGTTACTCCCAAGTGGCTGGTATCTGAAGGGTAAGATTAGCATTTTGAACTCTGACCTCTGTCCCCTTATGAATTGGCAGCTTCAAAAAGAAAAAGGGAAAAAAGAAATTTGGATAATGGAAAGATTCAGTTTTCACTCTCTGTTGTATCTGAATGAGGCAAATGTGCTTGTTTCATAGCTGAAATTACTGCAGCAGAGAATATTGAGCCAAAGGATTAAATCCACGTACTGCTTCACTTTTGAAGAGATTGTTTTTGAAGCTGAATTATAATAAAAACCAACACCACGAAATGTCTGTCTAGAATCTCTTTCTTAAAATATTTGACTGTAATGATACAAATTATTGTTTTGTTTGCTCATACTTCTGAAATGTCTTGTAATTAAGGAATATTCCTCTATAGGCCACTCATATAATTTGTGTAAGTTAAATAGACAAATTGAGTATTTTCGGGGCTTTACTTGAGAATCATGCATAACTCAGAAACAGGAGCTGAAAGATGGAATGAAAGTTCAAAAATAATATTAAAAGAATGTTGTCAGATTACCTTAGAAGCAAACCTTAGTTAACTGGAAGCAACAGTATGTGCCCTGCATTGTTCTACTGCTCATTCCTCTTTTTTTCCCTTGCAGAGGAACTCCTGGTTCAAGGTTCAGATAACCCTGGTGCTGAATTGTAGATTAGTCTTTATCTGAAGTGATCACAGGTCTCCAAAACTTCAATTCCTTGCTTACCTCCATTTTTTAGCTTTAGAGATGACATGCTGATGTTCTGAGCACTCTTTATATACTGTCTGCACTATTTCTTTTTTTTGTTAGGTCTACAGTGAGAAACATGCAACACAGCCAGTTTAGGTTGAATTTGAAAGATGCTTTTAGTCTGATATTCTATAAAGCATAAAAATCAGAAAACTTTTTGGTTTTAGGCAAGTTAGCATGATTTTACCAGTATGTAATTGATTTAATGGATTAGCTTTTAAAACTCCTACATAGTCTATGTATAGGGACAAGAAACTAATTTTTACTTTCAGACTGCAGTTTCTAAAGAGTTTGCCTCCAGTTTCAGGTAATTGTACTGGCACCCCGAAAGTGAGACAACTTTTCAGAGCACAGCTCTCTTACTGATAGTCATAGGCTGAAACTCATGAATTATTTTTGAAAAATGTAGCCTACATTTGTGTAGATTTGTGTAGCCTAGATTTGCATTTCAAATCTTCATACCTCCCTGGGAAAAATGAGATGACTTCAGGTCACTATTGAAAACAGAGCTTTAAGGGGAAGAAGGACCATGACCTACAGCTAGTCGCTCTTTATCCTCTCGTGCTCCCTTACTAAGAGAAGAACGGATTTATCAGAAGGTATTTTAAGGTAGCAGAGCTCTAAATTTCTGTCTGAATAATCCTATTTTTACCTGCACTGATTACAGAGAGAATGAGCCAGCCAGCTTTAGGTGTGTTGAATGTGATTGAGTGATATCGCCAAGAGTCCTAAAACACTCATGCATTTTTTTTTTTAATCCCAAATTCTTACCATTTTCTAGAAACAACAAAACACTGTTTAACTTTTAATAGTATAAAGTCTTCTGAGGCTTTCTTGTAAGCTTGTGTAAAAAACCTAAAGACGTTGCTGGTTTTAGCTGATACAAGCTGGTATCATCTTTGCTGGAGAACTGCATACTAATAGTATGTGTGATCAGCAAGGAAGCTGTTGGAACAGGGAACCAGATGTAGGAACAGTAAAATAGTACAGAAAGAGGGTGCAGATTACAGTTTATAAGCGGAAAAATGTGGGAACTCGAGGCTATAAGGTCCTCAGTCTGAACACAAAATTTATTTTGGGAAACTTTTTATAAAATGCGTATTGCTCTGAAAGAGTAACTTACACTCTCTTCAGTCCCATTTTGCAAGGGAGGTAAGTAGGGCTCTTGAGAGCTCAGGTTTGCTATCTGACTATTATATAACATCAGCTATATTCATATGCATCTTGAGTATAGGGCAAACATGCAAAAATTCAATTTATCTTGAACCTCAGTAGCCCATTTAATCCTACTGCCCAGTGGAAATAGTTTGGGGGAAGGGAAGGTTGCCTGGGACCCATCCGAGTAGTTTACTTGATGGGCAATAACGTGCTTTGTCTCAGTAACTTAGAAAATTTTTGATTATATTACAATATGACATAAAACTTCAGCAGGTCTTTGTGGGTGCACTTCCATGTCCAGAGCTGTCAGATGCACAGCTGAGCTGTAGATATTTACTGTAATATCTTTTGTATCTCTGTTGAAGGTACACATTTTCGCAAAGGGTTACTGCAGTCAGTTACTTCAGTTACTTAGCTAAATATTTTATTAGTTTAAAGCTTCTATTTACAAATAAAAAGAGAAGATAAAGTTGTTGGGTTTTTTTTGCTATTCTTCTATCCATCCCAAAATTGGAAAGGTTTAGAATGGTTACGTCTCACAACATCTCTTTGAGGTCGATATTACACATATTGCTGAAAGACTGAAGCAGAAGCAGAAAATCAAATAAATGCCTAACTTTTATCTGTAAATAAGTAACAGAACCACGATTAAAAGTAAGATCACCAAATTTCCAGGCTGGTGCTGTTGCAGCAGGTAGGCCACACTCTTTTGCTTGGATAGACTTCTCTAAGCCAGCTGTGAGTAAAATCCAGGAACACCAAGAGCCATTAAGAAGGGAAAGCATTTAAGTAGAGTCACCATAGGCAGTGTGAAAATGGCTGTATTTCAAGGCCTTGTAAACCCTTTCAAGGCATTTTGGAAACACTGAACTGCCGCAGTGGGGCAGAATCTCACAGCATCATGGCGCCTGACCTAAAAGTTGAGAAAAGTGGTGGTTTATGGGCAGTTAAATTTTACTACTCTTTTGCGAATTTTGTTTTTTTCCCCCTCTTGCTACTTTTACGAACTCCCACCACATCGTGGGCTGTGAAAGGCAGGAGGCTAGAAAGTTCCTTTCATGGACTCTTTTCCCCTTGATCTAAATGTTATAGAAGATAGTCCTTTCCTTGCCTTATGCCCAGTGGTATTTTTTTCACAAACCAGTCTAAAGATTTACATTGATCTGTCTTGCACTCTACACCAGAGCACCATTAGTGGCATTACCACTAGAACTTATAAACATTATATAAATGGACTCTGTAACCTGATGCTATGTTGGCTTGCAAAGAGCTTATAAAGAGATGCTAGGCCTCCAAGTGTGTTTATTTCTAAGGAAAATAACACCTTACCTAAATAAATGTTACTTTCTGTAAGTAGGCTGCCCTATTGCTGCATGCTGCTGCCTGTTGTCTGGTATGAAAATAAGTGTAAATGCTCCCTTCCCAAGCTCTTGCCTGTGCTGGTATGTGCTGAATACTATAACTAGTTTCTTCATAGTCCGATTGAACTAAATCCTGGAACTGAAAATAAGTGGAATTGAACTTTTGGTTGAATACTTGCTTACTTGGTTTAGGGAACGTCTGTCTTACAGATATTGCTAGACTTTCTCGAGGTGTGCATGTGTACTTGTAGAGATAAATTGATAACACTACATTATATTGAGAAATTTTGGCCTTTACAGAAAGCGATGGGTTTTAATTGCTGATCTAATGAGGATGCAGCAGTTGAAAGTGGGGCAGGAGGAAGGAAGAAAGGGAGGACAACAATTTAGAACTACTTGCTAGTATGCCCGTGTTTGTGAACTTGGTATGCAGAGCTCACTGCTTGGAGAGAGGAGAGAATTTGTTCTCCAGTTCCTTCAGTCTTTGGATTCTGTAATGAAGTTGTCATGGCTTTGTTAAATTTACTGCAGAAATTGAATTCAGATGAATTAATTTCATGGGCAATCTATTGTGTAATGAGAATTTCCAGTCACTTCCAACCCATTAAGCAACCCAATAATGTAATGTATTTCTCATTGTCAGTCAAGTCATAACAGTACGCTAGATTTGACTCTTCAAAACATTGGTAAAACTGTTATAGAAAGTAATGCTTTTCTGTCTTTCATTTTGGATCTATCCTAGTTTTTCTATTTATCCAGAAATTTAGAAGGAGAAGAGAAATTATTTTTCTTCTTTCTGTTTTCAATTCCTTGTAAGCCATACAGGTTAATGTACATTGATGTGTGTTGTCTTGGCAGTTATACAAAGTAGATGTTTGATCTCTGTTTACCACCTGGGTTGCCCATGGCCTAAGCAATATTTAGGTGTATACAAAGCTAGCATTCTCTATGAGTCTGTGGTCTAAATAGTGTGTTTACTTAGAAAAATCTGGAAACCTCATCAATCAGGCTGCTAGAGTACTAGAAGCTCATTTCGGTTCAAGTTGAAAGAAGAAGTCTGACTTTATCATAGTTGTAGTCTGTGTATAATCAATGCAATGTGAAAGCCAAGGTCTGGACTTACGGATTGTTTATTTCAAGATCCTGACAGGCATTCAGGTAGCTCTAATTAGTGTATTACAATTACCATACCCGAAAAACATTGCTTAGTGTATTAAAGTTACTCTTGAGTTTTCTGGATTCATAGATACGGAGAAGAGAAACAGAGAGCTCAGAAAAGCTATGTAAGAATAATAAGAAAGTTGGCATAGGAGTCTGGAACAGAAACCTTTTTCTTTTGTTGTTGTTACTCTCTCCTGTATCACAAATGTGTTCATGGCATTTTTATCCCCTTTATTTCTTGCATTCCAACATAAGCTTTTCAACCTCACCAAGTAGAGTAGAAAATACGTTTCAAATGGAATCAACATACATCTTCCCAACAGAAAACTTTCCCAAAATATTTAGTAACTCAGCATGCAGAGCAGCAGACACTAGCAAGCCATGTTAATCAGTTCTGCTTTATAAAAGCAAACAAGGTGGGGAGGAAGTAATGAGACCCTGAAACATCTGTTTGGGGACTTCAAATCCCCTTAGAAGGTTTTGAGTTCTGCCTTAAAGAAACACAACTCCAAAAATATTACAACCAACTGTGGGAACATTTTATGGCTCCTTACAAAAAATTAATTACATAAATATTAGTCTATAAAACATAAATTCCCTCTGCCCTCTTCTCCAGATTTGCTTCTGGTATAAAGGTGTAATCTTGCCTGACAGTGCAAGCATTCTTTAAGCAAAGAGAAGCTAGATCAGATCCATCCTATTTTTGCTGTAAGAAGAGAACCATCTTTGATTTTTATGAAGCTAGATAATAATAGATATTACAGTATTAGTAAACAATCTTAGAACATTATAAGAATGCTGTCATTTAATAACAGTGGAATACATAATCCTGTATTTCACACTATTAATAGTTACTTAATTGCTTATAAAGTTTTATGTTAAAAGGCTACATAAAATAGTTTCTCTTTCCTACTTAGTGCTGCTTACAGCAATTGTTCTAAACTGTTGTCTAACATAAAAATAAAATTTGGGATCTGTGTTCTTACTCCTTTTTATTTAGCATACTTGAACAGAGAAGTTAGCTGTTCTGGTCCATTTTAATTCTTAATCTGCTTCTGATTTTCGTTTTAGATAGTTTGCTGCTGAGTTCTGGATAATATATTTTTCTTAAGGGATGGGGCATGGGGAAAGAAGTACTAATGCTTTTGCTTAGCATGTGATGTTTGCTTTATTTAGTGGTTTTTTTATTTATTCTTACCTGTTTATATAATTCTTCTGCTTTTACACTTGAATGTGGTAGTAATTTTGTTCCGTGTTCTTGGTAATCAGCCTGTTATCCAGCTGTTAAGTCCTATCAGGAAGAGAAATAAGGAGGGGGAAGTGATTCCATTCTAAACTGAAGTTGCTTTGCACTCTATCTGCATGACAAGCTCCAGAGTAGTGTCATTTTGGACATACCCATCAGTCTCTGTAGTAAAATTTTGAAATAGCCTGAAATACTCAGTGTTATGGCTGTTTTCACAGTAAATGTAGTGCTTCAGAGAGCACTAATCTCTTTCCTAGTTTGCTTTTTAAATTGTAACATGGACTTTTTTTTCATCTTAAATATTTACAGAAATATTCTGCAGAATCTGTTTTACAGATTTTTTTTTTTTTACTCACAGAGTAGAGTTTTAGGGCTGGTGGTTTGGCAACAAGTCTGTAGTTCTAAATCCAATAGCTTATGCTCGGAGTAAAGTACAGGGTAGCATAAGCGTGAATATGTGCAAGTTTGTGCTTATAATCTTCTCTGTACACTGTTATTTAGTCTAGGAATATCCAAAAGGAAGTGTATATGCCGGAATCACTGTGTGTCTTCTGTTAAAAAGTGAGTGCACTCACTTCAAAGTGAGATGTGTTGTTATTTGTTAACAACAGATAAACAACTTATTTTTGGTTCATCCTAAGATCTGTACCTCTAGAAGCTTGGTATTCCTTCAGTAATTAAATAAGGTAAATAATACAGTAACTTAATAAGGTAAATAATATTATTTAATATTTTCATAACATGTTATTAAAACGGGCTTGTCTGTATAGCCTTTTTGCTATTTAAGAAATCTGTAGCAAGAGTAAAATAGCACTTGCCCTAATTTGTGTATTGTCTTCAGCTGTGTTCTGACTCTGAAAGCTTCTAAACTTTTCAATTAATGAAAAAATGCATTTGTTTTAGTTGCTCTACCTCCTAGATGCAAGCGCATACTCTTATGGTTGGTAATTAACCATAGGGAGATTGCAAATGAAATTACTTTCTGGACAGTTTGAAGTGCTGCAGTTTACTGAAGAAAAATAAGGTTGAAAAAAATTGTGTCTTTTGGGCCAGAACTCTTGAACTACATGTTTTGGTTAAGCGTGTTTCCTTCTGGGTTGGATGGGTATCTACAGGATCATTTGATAGTTCTAGGGACTGAAAAAGTATGTTTATATCTCTCAATAGAGAGTCAGATAAGTCAGCATTTTCGTTTCCAAACCCCTGCTTTTCTTCCATCATTTCTGTCTTACACAGAAACTGGGACAAGATGAAAACTTGTTAGGACCTTAGTTTTAGAACAACTCATCTGTGAAATTCAGAGCACCTGTGTATAACAATCTTACGCTTCATTTTAGCTGTTTTACACTGTGCTAGAAATTAGCCTAGATTAAGGATTGTAATAAATTGACATGTACATGTACTTTTATGTGAAAATCATAATAATTTACTTGTATAAATAATATTAGGTTTCTTGGAAGACGTGGGAAGCTATTAGTCTGGTAGGGTTCACGGCTACTGAAATTCTCTATCTCATCAAGTGTCTCTAATATTGATGTTAAAAAGTGACTTCTAAGTTCTGCCTTTTAGGCAGAATGCTTTTATTTGACTATTTAACTGCACTGTGGATTCCTTTGCCTTAGAAAAAAATGGAATATAACAGTAATTTATTTTGTTCTTCGATCAAACTGCTTTTGACATTTTTCAGGAGGAAAACATGATAAAAGTGTGAAAATACATGATTCCTTCAAATATTTTCATTCTGTTTAATCACTTGCAAAATAATGCTGCTGCTTCTTTTTATTGGATGTGAGTCCTTTTAAGGGGTGGAGTTGAGTTTGAAGCCTTCAGGCTTTATGGAAATACTCTATCTACGATAAACATGCCTCCTAATTTAATTTCCACCTGACATGTAGACTGCACGGAACAGACTGTGCATGGCAAGCCGAAACTGATTATTAAGCACTGGATCTGTGCAATGTGAAAGTGAATTTTATTCTCTTTACAGGCAAGGTGGTTCTGGGAAGCATATTTTCGATCGATGAAAGCAATTGCTCTTGCTACTCTTCAGATTATCAATGATAGAATTTACCCATATGCTGCCATTTCTTATGAAGAATGGAATGATCCCCCAGCTGTGGTAAGTAAATTCATTTGATTTACTCATAAAACAAATTGTGGATTTGGGATTTTTTTTTCTTGTATAAAAAGTATGTGCTATGAAACTTGGTAATAATTCTGTGTATATGAGTTTGTGTGTGTATGTGTTATGCTGGTAGCTTGCACAGATGAAGTTAATATATTTTATGACAACTGACAAAATAACTAGCAGTTCATTTTATGTCCTGGCACTAAGATGAGGACTTTTAAGTTTTGCTGTTGCACACATTAAATTGCTTCCTTGTTTATATAGATATTTATTTATTTTTCCTTGATGCACACACATACACACACTTTTATTTATTTATGTTGAATTCAGGGAGAGTTTGGAGCACTGTATATATTTGTACACAGTCTGAATGACTGCGGAGAAAACAGTAGAAATGCTGAAGATCTCAAACGATCTGCAAGGATCTATCATATAATTCTGTTGAAATAGCTAATTATTCCTATGCCTACAATTTTTCCTTGTTATTTCTTAACAACTTCTCTTATACAGAAACTGATGATCAGAGTTTTACTGTTTTGTTTTTTTTTTTTGTCTTTTTTTGCTTTTTGGTTTAATTTAAAGTTTCACTGGTTGAACTCACTTCTGTTAAGAAAAAACAGTGCAGTATTAATTAACCTCCTGCACCAAGCAGCTGGTTCTGATTTTTTACTATATAAAAGCCTGCAGATGATTTTCACTCATAATCAGTTAATTTTCTCTGTGTCACAATATAAAAAATAGTTTTGTTTTACTAATAAAACTAAACTTGTTAAGTGTCTTGCTTTATGATAGTTTAGAGAAAGAAAGCTGGGTAGGAGTACTCAGGAGTAGACTGTGTTTTACTTTAAACTCTTCAGGCCGATGGAGTGTGAACAGTTGCGGATGAAGAGTTAGAAGCTCATTGCTGTGCTTCAGAAGTTGTGTTTCCATTGCCTAGCCAAAGGCATTAATAATCTCCTGTTGTCATTTCTCGGAGAGGAAATGTGGCCCTGGTCAGTATTTAAGGAATAAATTAATCTGCACAAGTGTGTACTCCAGAAGAAGGGAATCAGAATATCTTAACACCTTTACAATTACGGTAGCAGAACCAAGCACCTTTAAACACACTTAGTGAAATGAAGAAAATGCTATAAGGATTACTCAAAGTGAACTTAAAAACATCTTCTCCTGGATTCTTTCCTATACTTTTTTTTTTAATAAATGCACTAGTCAGAGTTCCAAAGTTGTCTGCTTGTCGGGCAGTAATAACCCGCTTGAGTCTGTGTCTCACCTAGCTCCTGCCTAATATCCACTCATAGCACTGTTAGAATTTCTAGTAAGCGTGGATGAAACATTATAGTTGGAAGGACTTACATATGTACATTTGAGGTAGTGGAAAATGGCAGCCGTATCCTCTACCTTTGATAAGAAGGTAAAGTAACCAAAGTCCTTTTTGTTTACAAGAAAATTGCTATATTCTTCTCTAAATAAACTCCATGACTGAAGCTTTTAAAGAAAATGATTTCAGGTCAGTCTCAGGGCCAGGATATAGCTAACTGTTAAGATAAGCACCTGTGAGTTAACATTAATACCACAGTGAAAAGTGTGAGTAACTATCATAAATTCTTATGTTACTGGCCAGAACTAACCTCCAGAACTTGCCACGTGTATTCTGCCTTCAAACTCAGCCGATTCAGCAGCCAGTTCCCTTAGGTCTGCTAAAGTTCCATGTGATGTTGTGGTCAGTAGGGGTGAAGTGCAATGCCCTACTGTATGCTTTTGTTCCTGTTACGTGGTTTCGATAGGAACACAAAGGTGCAGGAAGAGTATGTAGAAACTGTAGGCACAGTAACAAGAGGTGCAATCACTGTTTTAAGGACTTATTGAAATTAGCCAGAAATTTCTTTGATCAGTACAAGGCTGTTCATAGAGCTCAAATCCCTGTGCTCTGAATAGTGGAGTTTTGGAAATGAGAGCACAGATTTGCCTATGGAATATCTTTGCAGAAAAATGCCAGCTTTAAGGGATTTGTGAAGTTACTTGCTAGGACAAATTCACCTTTCTAACAGAAAGAAGAGTTTGCTGTGCAAGATCATTATTCAGAGAAGGATACTTAGAAAGAACTCTTGGCTGTAGTTGCTTACCTGCCTGCCTCCTTGGTTTAAGGTGGGGCTTTTTGTGTGTGTGCTTACAGGGGTTAATTTTGCTTAGTAGGTCACTAGGATCTTGAGAAGTAACAGAAAAAGTTTGGTAAAATGTCCTGGTTCCTAATGGTTGTGCTGCTCAGTTGTTACAACCGCTTCAGGTGTTAGATAAAGCAGTATAACCATTATTTCTACTTTGACAATTAGAATGGGTTATAACTCTCCAAGGTGCACATTATACTTTGCATTTTACTGAACTATTATAGCTTCATGTGTTTGCTTCCAGAATTAGATTCATCATCTGATTTCAGTCTATTTTCTGTTTTAGTATAGTTCTGCCATTTAGTATTTTGATTATAGTATAGTAGAATAGATTCTATTTTGAGTTAGCAAACACTTAGCAGATAGCAGCATGTAAGTATGCTAGATAAAAGAGATTTTTAGAGGTCTCAGATATTCAAGTTAGTTTGTAGCAGTAGCATGTATGAGGAAAAAGCTGAGAAAGCTGCATCTTTCACAAAAGGCTGCCCCAAGTTTGATGTCACTTGCAAAGTAGGATTGGTAGCCTTCTCTTTGCTTTTCTTTGAGCTTGGACACTTCAAAATAGGAATTAAGACATATCTGCAAGCATAATAATGATTACGTTGTTTTTACTGCAAACTCGCATTGATTTTTGTGTCTGAGGGGATGGCTGTTACCTTGTACAGTCAGCATGAAAATCATACTTGCTTAAAATTAGTGAGGCGTACTCATGGCTAGATCTGCTTATGGATAAGCTTTATTCCTGTTCCTGAGATATTTCTCAAGTCTTAACACGAAGGAACATCAGCCCATCTTGTACTGCGTTTGTGGTTTCCCAAGCACTTTAAACCACTATAGTAGGTACTGCTGCCCAAAGAATCAGTCCTGCACTCTTCTACAGTTGGGTTACAGTTTCCTCTTTCATGTGCAATCTTCTTTTTGATTTTTCTATTTCATTTGTGGTGAATTAGCCAAAATAATGTTCCTTATATAAAACTTACCAGGCAAAAGAAAAAAAAAAAGAGTGGAGGTGTGTGCAAGGGAGGGACTGGGTGGCTTGAAGGCTGCTTTTCTTGGCATTAGTTTGACTTACATTGGCTCAAAATATTAGTAAGACTGTTGCCTGAGTATCTTCACCACAGTGTCGATCCAGCAGTGGTACAGGAGGGTGTTTTTTCCAGGAGGGAGTATAAGGTATGCAGAAGATAAATGCATATACAGTTAATTCCATACTTAGTACATTGCACAGGGGAAGTGATCCAAGCAGTTTTATGTGTTTTTATGGGCTGACTGAAGACTGTTGGCCTTTCTCAAGCAAAAAAAAAGTTATAAAGTGGATTATTTTTCTGCTTGTTCACTGTCGTGTTGAGGAAATGTAAGACTAGTAGCATATAACATGCTAATATGTTATGGAATAATACTTTGAATAAAAATGCACTATGAGATATTTCCTCCTTTTAATGAAGAGGAGAAAATGATACTTTTGGGGCCTGAAAATCATTGCTGGACTACTCGATCCCTTTATGTCTCAGACAGTCTTTTGTTGCAAGCACGGGAGTTTAATGTCTTTTGTATTTTTTGGCCCAACCATTATGCATTAGGCAGAGGCAATCAGTTACGTCCAAGTAAGCCAGAAAATGACTGATTCTACGGTGTGCATTTTGATGGTTACCAGTTTGGGCTGGATTAGAAATAATGACTTGGGCTTGAGATGTGATCTGTTACCTTCAATTAAGTACTTTGTTATGCTCTAATAGAGGTAAATTACTTCCTCACTTATGCTTCGTTGTAGATTGCTTAAATTCTCCTCTTTGCCTTATACCTCACTAATGCATATGGGTTTCTGAAAAATGAGTAAGACAGGGTTTTTTTAGAATTCTTCAGCTGCTTTTGTTGAAATTCTTTCAAGCCTGTTTATAATGTAGACCTATGAAACATTAGATGGTTTTTTTGTCAGGGGCTGCTTTTGAGCTCTGACCTTGGATGATACAGACCAGAGTTTAATAATCACTTGAGAATACCAGTATGCGAACAATAAACATACCAGATTTCATTTCTTTCAGTGAGGCAGAAAACAGCACCATCATTTGGTGTAAACTAAAATAGCGAAATTATCTTAGTGCCCAGAATGCCGTTCATTTAGCAAAGCCTAAGTAGGATATTCATTTACAGAATACTTTGTGGGTCCTGCCAATTACTAGGCACTTGACAGTTGTTAAAAAATTACACTATTCCTAACCTCTTTGACTGGTATTTTACAGCCTTCAGTCTACAGATAATGCTACTACTGTTATAACTGTGCTTCCCTCCTAGTACCATTTGTAATCTCCAAAGCATTAAGCAAATATTAGCATACACTTTTTTAACTACATGTAAATGAGAAGAAGCTAGCACTTTTCTGGGCAGTGCATATCTGGTATTTTTTCCATTGAACAAGATTAGATTTCTGTTCCTGATGTGTTTTCCAGCTACTTGTGTGATGGTTTCAATCAGCTGGATCAAATCTTGCTTTATTTATTATGTTAGAAGATAGGTATTCTTTTTTATAGTAAATAAATTTCAGTTTATTGATTTTTTTTTTTTGGTGCTGGTATTATGGACAGGTTGAATATCCCACATGTATTCAGATGTAAATATTGGTATTTTTATGTGAGTGTGAAACATGATTTAACAGTTGGTTCTTTGATTTACCTGCCCAGAGATTAGGATAGTTTTCTTACACAGTGGGTTATTCTACAGTAGATAGAAGTTCCTGTCTGTCTTGTGGCTAATTTTTTTGTGAGGAGGGTTTATGATCTTCATTAAAACATGAAATGATGGCCACTGCAACTTGGTTTATAATTCTGTTGAGTGTAAGCACTTTGGTTGGCTCTGGACAAGTAGGGAGGGTTAATTCCTTTGCCCTGTGACCACTTGAGGATGGGAAGCATGATGAAATACTTTCTCAAAGTATTGAATAGAAACTTACCATAAATAATTGGAGAAAAATAGAATAAATCAAGGGTTTTTTTGGTCTGGTAATTCATAATTGAAACCACATTGAGGTTAGACTGATTTTAAGAATAACCCAGCTGAAAAAGCCTTACCCACAGTGGCAGGGGTTATATCTCTGTTTTGCTTAGATGTATAGAACTGTTCAGCTACTAAGTTCAACGCACTGCTGTCCTTACCTCTGTGCTTTTAAAAGACAGTGAATTGTTGTTCAGACTGTGTGGTTTCACTAATATGTAGTTTACAACAAGCAGGCTAGATGTTGAATATAAAATACACAGGGAGGAAAGCTTACTGTCTTGTTCATGAGAGCAGTGAAATTTTATTCTTCTTAAGTGCTGTTGCTGAGTTTTCCCACTAAATGATAGCTGAGAAGTTCTTGATTCTTCTTTAATATGGAACATCTTACACAGCCTTGTTTTCCCAGAGACCATTCTGTGATGTATTTTCTAATGCGTCTACTGTACCTTTCTTCAAGTCTCTTTCCATGGTGAACAACCAGTTAAGTTTTGGCATAGGACCAAGTCTTCATTATCTCTGATGCTTTACCAGTATCTTTGAGGCTCCGTAGAATTTAAATATTAAGATTGTCCATTTCTCAGTCCAGTTGTGTTCATTGATGTCATGAAGCTCCCACCTATCTCCCTTCTGTACCCTGCTAAGAAAAGTCTGTTATAAACTTCCCTGCTAAGTTGAACCTGAAGACTCCACATCAAGTCCGATCTGAAGCCTCCCACATCATGAGAATTTAGCTTCCTTGATACCTCGTCCTTAATGTATTTATTTTTCCTGAACTAGAATCAGGTTGTTTCTAATGGCAAAGAGGGAGGACAATATCTGATTGAGCTATAGTAAAGGAAGGTGCCTTGTTTCTAAGGCATTATTGTACATGCACACTTGTAGAAAGCATGCACAGGACAGCTGCAGCAGTCTGAATTCTTATATACATACCTAACCATTCCTGACTTCTCCTCTCTTCCAGCTTCAGGCTATTCCCAAGTTCTCACTGTCATTCACATTCCAGTACTTTGGATTTTCATACGAACTGCAAAGAGCTGTCAGACAACTGGGACTGCGAGACTTAAATGACATGCAATTACTCTTAGGAAACTAACATTTCAATTTGATCCTTTTTGCTCATAAAAATGATTCACAGCAAGTAACCTATTAATCTTGGATTAATTATCCTGACTCTTCTAATGATATTAGCTGAGAGGGTGATAGTGAAGGGTTGTCTTATCCATTGCTGAGTGTCAGCACTTTGTCAAAGAAAAGTGATGAATGATCAATCTACTCTTGTTGTTTGCTCTCCTCTCTGAGAGTGAAAGTTCCTGTGAATTTCCATCAAGAATGTTAATAAAGATGGGAATGGAGCAAATGTGCCTTCATCACTTGGTTGCTTGAGCAGTGACTGGGAGAACCCATCCCTATGTCATTAGCCATTTCACGCTTTGCTGCTGTAATGGAGATTTAATTAGGTTGCTGTTATATTAATTGCCTGTATGGTTTGCTTTTCCCAAGCAGAAATCTGGAAGACTTTAGCAAATTATGGAGGCTTGAATTTGCCTGATTTCCTGCAGAAAGTGGGGTCAATAGGTCTCAGACTGTAGACACACTCTTCGGGCAGGCAGCAGGGGGTTGGCTCTTAATGGCACTTGAGAGATGCTTAATTGCCTTTTTGAAATGTTTTTCTCAAATGAGAGGCATGGTTCTCCCATCCATTAGCGTGTGTCTACAGGCTTTTCCCTGCCTCCATCATTCTTTAGTAGGTGCAGGAGCAAAACCTTCTTAAAAGTTGCCTTATTTTTCTTAAGTTATGATCAGCAGGAGAGAATTTTCATGCTTTTCTGAAAATAGTAGGAGTTGGGATTTAAGGAATGTACCTAAAACTTATGTTTATAAGAGAAATTCATGACCATTTTAGGTACATATGCATGTGCTTGTACACATATGCATGATGTATTTCTTTCTGTAAGTATCTAAAATACTCTTAGATTATGGAGAAGGAATAATCCTTTTCAAAGGATGTTATAGCAAGCAATTTGTTAGGAAGTGCTGTGGACAGAGAGAAAATGTTTCTAGAAAAACTTCAAATGGGAGCCGTTAATCTAGGTAGCAGTTCTCACCTGTAAATAATAAATAAAACATTGTCTGCAGACGGTTCTACCAGTTATTTCTTCTTGTAGGACAGAAACATAATATTTTCTTGGCACTCCGATTATGATGTTAAACCTCTGTTTCAAGTATTAATGAAAAGAGTTTTCTGAGAGTTGTGTTAAAAGCTGCTTGACATTACCAGGGTCATTCGGATAATAGAAATCTTGAGGTGGGGGTTGTGTGGAAACAAGTCTGTAGTAAAGCTTTAATGAGGTGGATTATGCTCTGGTAACATTTAGATTGTGATTTGCTGTAGGAATTGTTGAAGCTGCAGCAAAATCAGAGGGCTGTCCCCATCTGCCACTAGTCATCTTGTACAACTAGCAAAGTATGTACAAAAGCTTTAATTTTAGAAAATGTAATAATCTGAAAGCAGATTTTTGTCTGCACATATCAGTTGCTGAAGTAATGGATGTGTATCTTCTGAATTACTGAGTGTACTTTCACAGGTAGCCATGTCCCTTTCATGAACCAAAGTTCCATATTGTACCATTACTGTCTCTACATTATCCTATTATACCTCTCGGGTAAAAACTAGAACTTTGTGTTTTCCATCAGGATCCTCACAAATGATTTAAGATGAATGCTGCTTTTACCAGACCTGATAAAGTGTGTGTAGCTGAAGGCCAGTCTGTCTTTCCAGCTATTTCAGGAAGTCTACTAAAACATATTACTCCTACTGACAGGTCCTTGCCTGGAACATAGTCTTAGACCATCCTGGACAAAAGAGTGTGCCAATTCTGTGCTTAACTTTTCCACCTCAAATATTTATCCCCTCTTCAGTTTTGACTTGGTCGTAGAAGGAAATCATATTCACATCAAATTTTTTTCTCCTTTACCAAAATGGTCAAAATGTTATGATGTCTTTCAGTAAATAGGCTCTTTGTTCTCCTCATCCTTGAAGTCATTCTAGTTAGAGGTGTCCAACCATTAAACACGAGGAAGGCGATTGTTGTGTGTATAAGTTAACCCAAAGACTAAATAGGAAACAGAAAATTTCGAAGTCTACTTCCTACAAATATGACCTTATAACTCTGAGTCTGTAAAACTTGCTTTACTCTTGATACAAGCAGGCTTATGGTGTGAATTTAGCTGGAGAATTTCACAGTACTTCTGTAAACTGCTGGCAGTTGCTAACCTCTTATGAGTGTTCATAGTTTTTACAGGCTAGGATTCAAAACTTCCTTGCAAAACAGCATCACTCAGTTTCTGCTTTCCCAACTCCCCTTTTCGCCTTGTCCCAAAGGGTTTGGTTTTTCCCTTTGCTTCTCTGTCCGACCCCTGCTTGGAATGTCAGTTGGAATGGAAAATTTGAGACTAAAATGCTGGTGTTTTCATTCCTGTAAAATGGTCCCTTCACTTCTTCCTCCCCCACGTTGTCAGCTCCAAAGGAGGTTGGCACATTCAATGGGAATTTAGTTGCCTGTCTTGTCTTGTGCCTTCTGGGCTGGCTTCCCTATCCTGGCAGTGTATTGAAGACCTTTAAAGTCGTAAGAGGGATGCCCTAGTTAAAATTCACAATGAGCAGATAACTCTCTAAAATTCATCTTTGAATCTCATGTCTTCTTTTTTTAATGTAATAGGTGGGTTTTTTCCACCATTGAAAAAACGTTGTGGAAGCTAGTACATTGTTCCTCTTCGTACCTGCTTTTTCCCTTTTTGCTTGGGTGCACATTTTATGCCAAGTTTATGGGTTAGTTCCTTTGTTTTTGCTGTTGTTAACACTTTTTCACTCTGAAATTGTAGTGCTGATTAAGTTTCTCTTTGTTTATTGAGTCCTGACTATAAATATAAATGTCTTGAAATAAAGATTAGTAAATTAGAATTGAGCCGTGCTAGCTGGGCTCAATTCACCTTGGTTTTCCTTCTCCACAAATCTGCCTCTTCCACTTTATTTTTTACCTTAACCCCTATTTGGTTGCAACATTACAGCTAGACAAAAGTGAAATAAGAAAGAGATTGGAATTAAGGTTTTGAGAAATTGCTGAAGTCAGAATTGGAGAGTCAGCCTGCCTTGATCTGAGCAAATTACAAATCTGATGGTTAGAGCCTGGCTATATGCATTATTCTCGACTGTGATAATTCACTTTAGTCAAATTGTTTTGCTGTTTTCTTGTTTTCCTTCACAGAAATGGAGCAGTGTGAGCAACCCACTCTTCCTTCCACTGATCCCACCTCAGTCCCAAGGTTTCACAGCCGTAGTTCTGACCTATGACCGAGTGGAGAGCCTTTTCCGAGTTATCACGGAGGTGTCTAAAGTGCCTAGTCTATCCAAATTGTTGGTAGTCTGGAACAACCAGAATAAGAATCCACCAGAAGGTAAAAACCCATGGGAGGGGTGGTGAAGGAAGGTGAAACTGGGCGTAGCAGGTCTAATGACACCTGTTACAGAATGACCTCTCTTCTGCATCATTTATATTTGAGAAGTATTTCATCGTTCTTTCAAAATAATCGGTTTGGATTTTTTGTGACAAAGTGTTTGAAAGTGAAATAAGAGAAGCCAAAGTAGATTACAAGAAAAAAAGCATACCGGTGGTTGTGCAGCTAACTTCTGAATCAAAAGTTACAAATACAATATTACAGAAACACTTCTGTCCTTAACATTTTTGTAGGGAAAGGCCTATTTTTGGTCTGTCAGTAATTGGTTTTATTTCTCAGTAGACAGTCTCTCATCACAGTGTACTGTGTACTCATCACAGTGTACTCATCACAGTATACTGCTGCTACTGGACTGTTCCTAGGGCAAATGTGGTTCAAAGCAAAGTAGTTTGAATGCTTGGAGCTATAAAATAAGTGAATATTTTGATTGATGAAATGAAAACTTGGGACATTTTGGGTGTCCAAAATGGAGTTTCCATACCACTACAATATCTTGTGAAAATGCTAATGCTAGCCCAGTAAGACAATACATAAGCGCCTGTTTTAAAATATTTCTCTTTCCAACACATGATATACTGTGCTGCTCTTTATAGTATTTGAGTGAGTCTGGTGTCATCTGCATGCTTTTTAAATAGTTTTTTAATTTGTGGTTATTTTAAAATGAGGACACATTCACAGGCATTTTCCCAAGTTATTTAAATGTGTAGATTTTTGGGAGAAGGTTTGGTTTCAAAGGTATATTGATGACTCTATTGTGAGTTCAGTACTGTAAATCTCTCAATTATTTGTTTAATTTTCAGTAGCTGAGTGTGCTTTGCCAGCCTGGCATACTGCTGTACTATATCTCGTTGTGCCAGGACCTCAGTCCCAGGCTGCCCAGTCCTCACAGCTTGCTGCCTACATTTTCAAACCCTGATCCTTATCTGATGTTTTTTTGACTCCTTCCATGCAGTGTCATTGCACACTCCATGGGCTGCTCTGTGTCCAGCCAACTCCCTTCTTTCCCATCCCAGGCTGCCTGCCTCATGAGACCATGCTGCTCCTAATCTTCTCCCAGGTCCTCAGCTGGAAACACAGGTCCTGACGTTAGTGAATTCCATTATGAAATCACCATGGAGTAAATGGGAGATGTTGCTCCATGTAAGGGAAGCTAGCTAGGCTTGGCCTTTGGTAATCCTCTCCAGTGCTAGACAGACTCTCCAATGCTGCTCGTTTTATTTCCATGCTTACTGTTCCCTAGGGTGACCTTCTTCAAGTTCTGAACACAAGTATAAAAATCCAGAGCATTGTGCTAGGCAATTAAAGCCTCCTGTTCTCATTCTGGATTAAATACTGTAGCTATAGTAGCTGTGTATGAGCCTGGTTCCCATGTGCTGTACATATGGATCGGTCATTCTCATCTGAAAATGTGGTGATTTTGTGGGACAAGAAATGTTGCCTTCTAGGAATACGTGTTCAAAAAAAATGTTGTATTTTGGATTCTTCTGTCTTCTGTAGTGAATGAAGTGTGTTATTAGGACTCCTCACTTCATAATGCTCTTTCCAGAGGCTTCAACTGCTGCTGTGTTCTACTCTTCAAGGTTAGTTATTCTGCATAACAGCAAGACGCAATGTAGAAATTAATCCCTGACCACTTGTCTCAATTTACCATCTCCTAAGAGCTTTTCAGAGCCAAGCTAGTGCTACCATTCACTTGGCTCATTTGCCATTTTGGCAACTTGCTCCGGTTTAAAGCAGAGTAGCTTTATTGTTTGCTTTAAAAAGTGTTCTTTATTCCTTCTGGGCTAAATACCTCTAGTTTAGTAATTTCTTAAATGTTTTGCAGCCCTTTAGAGTAAAAATTGTTGTGTATAAATTGATAACAACTGGAATTTTTGCAGTAAGCAGTTTATTTTCTAAAAGCAAAAAGGCTTAGTGGTATATACAGTTATGTGATCACTGAGTGTGGGTGGATTTAACCCAAATGAATTGTTTCCACATTTCCTTCAAGTGAGTCCGAGATACAGGAAAGTTGAAGCAAATAGAGCATTACAATGACCTTTTCAGTCATTGTATTAATCTTGGAAATGAAAGTGTGTTGAATTTTTTTCTGCCTCTACTACCGCTCAGTCATAAACTAGTTAAAAAAAAAAGCAACCTGCAGAGCTTAAAATTGTGGACTTGAGAGCACAGTTGAAAGCATAAGCAGTTTTGTCCTTGCATTAGCCTAAGCAGTTTTGTCCTTGCATTAGCCTAAGCATTGCATTGAAGCCAATAACTATTTGTTTTTAGTGTCCCTTGTCCCTTTATTGCTGTTACAACCATTGTAATCTCTTGGCCTATGGCTAGAGAGAGGTCAGTTTGATTAAATTAACTTGTTTTATTCCAGATCCATGCAGGGCATTCCACTTGGCTCTTCAGCCAGCCTCTCGTTCAGTCTGTCTATTAGTGATCCTAATCCTCGGACTTCAAAGCTTCTGCTGTTTATAGCCTGTTAAAGCCAGGAAGTTTCTGATGGATTAGAACAAGGAATGAGTTTGAAGTTTGTAATGTGCACCACTGTCGCTGATAAAGTCTAGTTTATTACCCTACAGTAGTATCTGCACTTTTATGGCTATTCATTTTTAATTGGTTGTAGTAAAGCAGAGGTGCTTAACCTTCTAGAGCATCAAGTGCTGTATTTCTTGGTCCTTTCCACATAAGGGACATGTTGCACTGTACAGAAGCAGATCTTGGCTTTTGTCATTGCAACTCTTTGTGTGTTCATTTTGTTTTGCATGTGTAAGTGGGAGGGCTGGGTGAAGAACATCCAAATTGCCTTCCTTAGTGAGTATGTGCACTAAGTTGAGAATTGGCTTTAGTTTTCCTCGGATGCAGCTGGCAAAGTGCCACACAATGACATGTGGCCTTTCCTTTCTTTCCTCTGTCAACACCAGAAAATTATTATAACTGAAAATACCATTATTGTCAAAAGAATATACTATGCATTTGCAATAATGCCTTTATGTAATCGTACTCACGACTTAGGAGGAAAACCTAATAAAAATTAAATACTCTAAGAATTGTACAAAATTTAACATCATGAGGTCACAAGTGGTCACTGCCATCAGTAGTGCTGAGCATCCCAGCTAAGAGGCTGTAGCTGATCTTGGCTGCTGTGCGGTGGTAACAGGTGTGGGGAATGTGCAAGGCATATGGAAACAAACTCCTTTCAAACTTCGGCCTCTCAGGGCAGATGTAGCTCTGATGCGACAGAAATTTTTTGTTATGCTGGCTGATAAAAAAGGTAATCAGGTAGGAGGGCAATGAATTAATTAAACACTTGACTGGAAAGTTTTCAACCGAAAAGCATGTAAAAATATAGCATAGAAAACTACATGTATGTGGGCTAGATATCAGTAGTAATTTAAAGATTGTTTTTACCTTAGTCTTAAGAGTTTACAAGGATCATTTTTTTAAATTTAATGCTTGAGAGCTATCTGTGGAAGTCTGAACTCGTGGTTCTGTGTTTTCTTTAGAATCAGTGAAAAGAAACAAGACAAATCTATGAGAAACACAGATGTCTTGTGCAAAGACAATAAAGTTTGAAGTTTACACAGTGTTTTTGATGGTAAAAATATTAAATCTTGTATGTGAAATAGCAGAAAGAAAATATCACATACAATGATGATCCTAATCTGGAACCTTAAAACATTATAGAATCAGCTTGTTATCTTAAGTACTGGCTGGATTTAGGGATGTGATCTCTGCTCTGTGTCTTTGGCCGAGTTTTGCTTTTTTTCTCTGCTATACACTCTATGCAAGAAGCCCATCAACGCAGCAGTAATGTCAGTAGGCTCATGACTCTGTGTATAATACTAATAAAAATATTAAAAGCTTTGAAATATTACAGGAAAAAAATCAGTTTTTTCCCCTCACTCACTCTGGATCAATTAAAATAAACATTGTGGTCCAAGTGCCTGGTGCTGGGAATATTTGTGTAGAAATCATGATTTTCTCCATCAGCTAAATTTTTTTTTTCCTTTCATTTGTGTTTTTCTGAATTGCTAGTTCTAAAATTCAAGAAAATAGTCTGTGATAGAAATTTCCACCAACATTTGTTTCAGACAAGTGAAGAAACCACTTTGTCTACCACATAAATGGTATTACACTGTATAAATTCATTACTGTTAGTAAATATGCAACAAGCTACAAATCACGTGTGGTAGCTTGATTCCTTTTTAGGTTCAGCTTTATAAAAATGAAAAGTGTATTTTAAACAATGTGTATTTTCTGTTTAGTCGTGGATCCTAGAGCTAAGTTGCTGATAAACTTCTTGTGGTGTTACTGGAATAATAATCTTTGTATTTCTGTTTGATGTTGTTAATGGACAACATTGATATAAACTTTTGGAGATAAAGAAAGTGAGTATCCTTTGGATTGCTGTATCTTAAGAAAGTGTTGTCTTTAAAAAAAAATTAATAAAAACATCTTCAGTGACAGGTTTGAGGGACTTTTTGCATACTATGCCTTTGGTAGTCAGCACTGGTAGGAATGTTTTTTTAACTTCTAAGTTTTAAATTAATTTGCCTTCTTGATGATGGACTTAATGCCATTTTTCTTGATTAGCTAGAGAACTAATTCATGGGGTTTTCAGTCTTCCGTAAGGCATTTTACAAACATTTTACAGTATTATTTCTTAGGGAAATCTAGAAAGTTAACCTATCAAACCAATCTTAACAAAACTGGGCTGTAGTGTCCTAGAAACAAATATTCTGTTTTGTTATATACAAGAGGAATTCTGTGCATTTCTGTGGAACAATATAAACCCTGTGGTGTGGGTAGAAAGCACCTGTTTTGAACTCTGAACAGACTTTTTCGCTCAGCCATAATGGAAGGAATTCTGATAAGTAGAAGTAACATGCTTAATGTTGTTTCTGACAGTTTTTTGAAACTTCAGACTCCAGCTAAATTCTGTCATTCAGTATTAGAGACTGAAAAAGTATTAATTAGGTTTCATCAACAATGTTCAATTGGTTGCATTAATGCAAACTACTATAGACCAGCTAGAATAAGTATCAGATGAGAGCTTGTACAAAAGTTCAGGTATGAGAATTGAGTGTGCTGTATGGGATTCTGTGCAACAGCAGGTACAAACAGAACATGGTTAGAGATGTTTTCTGCTAGTTTTTTTATTGGTCTATGTCTACCTTGCACAACTTCTGGAAAGCTTTTTCCTTTTTGTATTTCCAAATAGAAGTTTTGGGAAGTCAGAGCATAGTATGAATTAATATTCTTGACCCAGGTTATCACTAGTCATGAGATATTCTTAGCTGTTGTTACTGAGGCAGTAAAGCAGAAAAAGAATGTTTGTACAAATGTCTTTGTATGAATCATCAAAATTCTGTGGTTTTGGCCAATAAGTGGATTTTTAAAAATTTGTCATATTGGTTTTAATACTGAGAAGCATTCAGTTCTTGCCATCAAGAGTGTACGCCATATTTCCAGCTCCTCATTATCCTTACCTGCTGCTTCCAATTGCGAATGCAACAAACCATCTGCATTCAAGTATCACTTGCTATTTTTTGAACTTGATACTACTTACAAGTGGTGTCTCAAGAATATTGGTTAGCTCTGTACAGCAGCTGTACTGATTCTCGTTTTCCCTAGGCTGAGTGTTGAAACTGAGAATGGATGATTAATATGTAGAGCAAGTAATTTCCTTTGTAAATACACTTCTGTCTTCTGACAAGATCGACAGTAATGTGTGTGCTGCAAAAGGACTTCTTCAGATGTTATTAACTTCCCAGTTTCTCTGAAGCAAGGATACAGGTGCTATTTAACAACACGATGGTATGTCCTGGTTCTGGCCGGGACAGGGTTAATTTTTTCAGTCTGTACCACCTCACTATTCTGTACTACCTCAGGTTATTGTGAGGGTAAGGGAGTCTCTTCCAAGGAGAAGGGGTTCCTTCTGGTCGAGAAAACTTGGTGGAAGGAGCTGTCTGGTATTGTCTATTGTTGGGGTTTTTGCCATGTGAATAGTTTCTTTTCTTGTACCCTGTTGTTAGTACTGTTGCCACTACTGTTCATTTTCTTATCTCGTTGCTCTTTCCAGTGAGTTGTTTTTACTTCAACCTGTAATCTTTGCGTTTTGTGCCTCCAATTCTCCTCCTCTCCATCCTCCTGCAGAGGAAGGGGAAGGGAGAGAGTGAGAGAGACATGTAGTTTGGAGAGTCTCGGTGGGGGCACTTAATTGGGCGGTACCATTCCCAAACCATGACACAGTGCCATTTTTCTTTGAAAAGAAATAACACATTCCATGGAAATACTGTGCTCTATTATTTTTAATGATCCCCTTTTTATGTATGATGTAACAGTTCATTCAATACTGAGAAACAGGGCTTGATTTCAGACTAAGAAATCGTTTTTGTATATAGACAGTGTGCAAGCTTATGTTAGTTACATTTTCATTACAAACATCTGATCACAAGCCTAGGGAGCTGTAGGAAGTGAGAGAGGTTTTTTGTGTGAGAGGGTATTCCTTTAGGTTATAGTGAAGTTGCCTCTTTCTCATGACTGTCCTCCCTTCTCTTATTTATGTCTCATGTGATTCACTGGCAGTTGTAGCTGAGAAACGCGTAATTAGAGGATGGGATTTTTTTGCTGCTCTTTTATATGTGAGTGTTTTAACTGGAAATGTAACTATGGCGCTTTTTTTATCATACAGTTTAAATCACCTTGAAATCGTGCTTGAAAAATTTGCTGTGAGATGTGCACTTGCAGGACTTACTGGTGGAATTGTGGGCTGGCCAGAAACACAGTCATGTATGTGGTTGTTAGGGTCTGTAAGCCCATTAGAAGAGGGAGCTGCATTGGGCAAAATTGGGAAACTACTGATTTTGTGTTTAGAGGACCACACACTGTTTTCTATGGGCAGCTCCAGCAATCAGTTCATCAGTAGTCCTAAATAGCACATAATGCCAATCGTGACCTGAGTCATTACCAGAGAGCAAGTATAAGTGTTATTCACTCTTCTCTCGTGATTATTTCAGTATGACGCACAACTGGAGGTGCCTGTCATACTCTTCAGAATCCTTATATACATAGACTTGTATTCACTCCAGAGAGCTTTATTTCCATAATTTGCTTCTATTTTCTGCTGCATCACAGAGTCCTCACTGATTTTTTAAAAAGTAAGAGTAGTCCCCAGTCCAAACATGCATTTTTACTTTTGTATACCTAAAGGATCTCATGCAATGATGTAAGATTCGTAAGCTTCTTTTGTGTTTGTCATACTCTGTTAAAGGATTCAGTGCTGTCTTACTGTAAGAATAAAGCCTGTGCTTTTACCTTGGTTACAACAAAGTCTAGTAAACTGAGAATTTCCTCCATATGTTCTTTGCTAGTGCTGAGGTTTCTCAGAACTTTCCAAGCAGTATCTGAAAATTCAAAGTCTGATATTACGGAAGTGTTTCTGATTGCTCTTTAAATACAAAATACTTTTCTTTTGTGGACTTTGAAAATAAATATAGGCAATTTTAATCTTCCTGATGGATTCTAAAACTTTGACTTCTGAAGTAACTTGTCATATATATATATATATATATTTCTTTTGGAGTTTGTGTGGCAGAGCTAATTTGGAATACCTGGATCTCTCAGTGGAGCCTGCTGTCCTTTATGATAGTCAATTTTGTCCAGGCTGCCGAAGTTGTTACCCAGGTGTCATTGTGTCATAAGATCTCCCATGTGCTTCCATCTCTATAGGGGCAGCAATGTCCAGTATCAAGTCAGCCTCTAGGCAGCAAGTAGCCTTGTGCATTTTGTGTGCTGCAGAGTAACTGGTACCCTAATGTCTTATTCAAAGTTTCTCCAAAATGCTTATATTTTCTTTTCATTAATCTGAGGCTAAATTCAGAAACTTTATATTATGTTTCTCAAAGCAGAAATATTTGACAGTAACATACCCGTTGTTGAGAACTGGTCATTTTGAGAGACTTTCCAAGACCTTAGTAAATCATGTGGATTTAAGAGGATTTGCTGACATCTGAGATGCGTGCTGATTATAATTAGATTACATCTTCATTTTTCATACACTTTTCATTACTCTTCTTCTGTAACCATTTTTTATGCAAGTGGCATGTCTGCTAGTAAGCTATCGAATAGTTGCTTTTTCAGAGGAGCTGGAAGTTTAATACTCATATGCGTGCTTGTTTTTCTGAATTATTATTTTTTGATCCTAGTGATTTTTCAGTTTCAATTTTTGTTTCAGTATATTCCTGCACTTTTTTGCAATTTAGTTGTCATTTTTTTAACATGTAGTAGACATGAAAAGAAGAAAAGACTGAATAAAAGAATACTTAAGATGTATCAAATGTAAACTTTGATGCTACGTATAAATTCAAATTTGCAAATGCATGCATACCTATGGCAATTCTAATTGCTACTGAAACATTTGTAGCAGTATTTTTGGGATCTAGCAGGCTGTTTAAAATTATTTTATACCAATCCTGGGGTTACATTTGGATAATTACAGGCAGTTATCCAAAGGTCTTTAAGTAGTTTGCAAACATTACACGGTCTGTAGTCTTTATGAGGCAATGACATCTGTCTTTGTGAGGTACCTGTAACTGTCTGTTACCATTTATAAAATGGTACTTGCACGTTGTACGGTAAACCAGTAAGAAAGCAGTGAGTGGAATCAAGACTACTAATTTGCAATAAACAATTCCAGTCATTCAGTGTTACTGCCTCCTGAGGTTTCGATGACTAGTAAGCTGAAAATTTTGGAATTTCAGTGGTCTCCTACTGGAATCATCATTTCAGTTTATGATTCATGCAGGCCTTTTAAAGACCTTACAATGCTGAGAATAAAATGAGCTCATAATGCTATAATTGGAACCAATGCTCTTGAACATTTTCGTAGTGGCCCCAAGGAACTTGCTGTATCTCCCCAGCTGGTGGCTGACCATGACTTCCATTGGAGTCCATCAGTAATGGGATTGAATCCTTCCAGCTGACTTCTGGTCAATATCACAAGCCACTCAAGTGTATTAGGGCTAATGCTTTATGCCTTCTAGTAGAAGGACAAGAGGTGAGTAAAACAGGACAAGAATGTGCATACATGTCAAATAAAGGCCATGGTCTACAAGACCACACAGATAAAGGTAGATTTTACAGACACCTTTTCAACCTTACAGGAAAAACCTTGGGGTGGAAACTGAATACTGAATACAAATTTTGCTGGTAAATATCACCCTGTGTTTCTTCTTCTTTTCTGTTTTTTGGCCACCCATGCATGCCAATCCTCCACTCTGAAATACAGCTCCAAGAAAAACCAACTTTTGATGACTTGCTGTGGTTTGGAAATATTGCTTAGTTTTCCTGAGTGAAGTAGTGTTTGGACTCTGGTGTCTTTTAGCAGTGTGCAGATTTGTGGGTTTTTTGAGTGTTGCGTGAGCTGTTAAATCTGAGAGGTCCAGTGGGAATGAGGATGTGGACACTTCTTTCTGAGAGCAAATTTTGCTTGTACATGTGGGAATGAAGCAGCTTCTCATCTTCTCTGGTACTGTCTTCCTAGTGCAACAGACTGACAGTGGAAAGAGTGCAAAACTGTCTTGGAGGCAGACCTGATTCTGGGTTATAATGGAATTGGAAGTGTATGCACATAATTTTATCCCATTATGTTTGGTGTTGTCTGTCAGCCAGCATTCTTCAGATCCTTCTGCTAAGAACAATTCCAGAATTTGGTCATATGTTGTTGTTTAGAAACTTAAACCATTTTTTCAGATTAGGGCTTCTCTTATTTTTGTCCTTACAGTGGCATTTTTCATTGACACCTATTTTAACTTCCACTTTTCATTCTCAAAACACAGAAACTAGGATCTTACTTCCTTATGCTCTTTTCTGAATTTCTGGATTTGCTCCCCATGTCCTAGTAGTTTATATTCAATCTTCCTATTCTTATCTTGGTGACAGTCAACAATCTTGCTGTTCGTGGAGTTTGAGGCAGAAGGTGCAGTAAGACCATCTGGGTTGACCTGTGAGTCACGAGTCACCACATTGCCTTTCTTTTCAGTCCAGTTACTTCTAACTTGACTGCATCTTCTATAATAATACCTAGTCTTGTTGAAAGACAAGATGTACAGAACCAACTGCTGTCCTTTTTAACTTCTGCCAGAGGTTAACCACTGTTACTATTAAAAATGTCAGCCTTATGTATACTTTGAATTTGCCTGGCTTTAGATTCCAGTCATTGTTTTTTGTTATGTCTTTCTCCAGTTTGTTGAAGATACATGTCATTTTTCTTCTTCTGTAGATGCTTGTGCATGTTAATCAAATCTACTTTTTGTTCCTTCTTTTAGTAAACTAAACAGATTGATCTCCATGTTCTACCAAAAGGCATTTTCTCCTGACCTCGAATAACTCATGTGGTTCTTTTTGCACCATTTTCAGTGTTTTAACATGGTTTGATATAAAAAAACACCAGAATGAAACAGTATTTTAGCATCTGTCTGTCTGTGTCTGCATACAAGTAAAATTGCCCTGCCCTTTGCTCCCATTTCTTACTACATACTCATCTATATTTACGAAAATTACATTAATCCATTTTGCCACAGCAGCATGCCGAGAACTAATGTCCACTTTAATGCTTTTCAGAAGCTGCTTTTAAGGGAAAAGTTGCCTTGGTCTTAGTGTTTAACTGTGTGTCAAATGTGTCAGTGTGTTTTTTGTTCAAAGGCACCTATTTACTAAGCAGTCCAGTCGTATAGACTTTAGTAAGCTCTGTATGACTTTATTGTCCTCACTACTTTTCATGTCTCCAGGCTTTGTGTCACTTGCAAATCGCACTGGAAATTTATATGTATTTCAGACATGAAAATTTCAGTGGCTTCAGGCCCAGTATCAGTTCCTACAGACTCCACTTACCACAGAATCTGAGAATGGCTAAGCTTGGAAGGGACTTCTGGAGATCAGCTGTCCAATGCCCCTCTCAAAGGAACATCTCAAGCAGGTTGTACAGAACCACCTCCAGATGGCTTTCAAGTATCTTCAAGAGTGGAGATTTCACTGCCTCACTGAGCAACCTGTGTTAGTGCTCATTCACACTCACTCTGAAAAAGTCTCTCCTGATGTTCCAACAGAACCTCCAGTGTTTCAGTTTGTGCCATTGCCTCTGGTCCTGTCACTGGCCACCAGTGAAAGGAGCCTAGTTCTATCTTCTTTGCACCTTCCCGTCAGGTATTTGTACATATTGGTGTGACCTTCCTTGAGCCTTCTCTTCTCTAGCCTAAACAGCCACAGCACTCTCAGCCTTTCCTTGTAGGGAAGATGCTCCAGTACTGTCATCACCTTCATGCTCCTTTGCTGAGCTCTCTCCAGTTTGCCCATGTCTCTCTTGCACTAAGAAGCCCAGAACTGGACACAGTACTCCAGGTGTGGCCCCGATATTCCTTAGTAGAGGGGAAGAATCACCTCTATCAAGGTGTGTCCTTACACACATTTTCCTTTGTCACAGAGAACAACTTAAAAATTCTCTGAGCAGTCCTTTTGTATTTGACTTAATGTGTTTTTGCTTATTTTTCTTACCATTGTCACCCCCTCCATTTCACTAGTGTAAGAAACTGAGGTGGTCATCTATTCACGAGGTCCATAGACTCATCTTACAATGCTCTCTTTGCTCTCAGATTTTCATTAAAATATATGTTTATGTGAAAGCCAGAAGAAACCAACGTACTGCATTTGTACCTCTTTAGTTATTTGTTTAGCTTTTAATTAAAATACTTTTTGATGAATAGTTGCTTTTGGGATACATCATATTGTAGTAATGACTACTGTTAACCTTTGTGCTCGAAGCTGTACATGGTTATATGCATTTAGAATTAATGTTTAATATTCAGCCCTTACTTCCATTTCCTTTGGCTTGGTGCTCTGTACTTATACCTAAGTTATTCTTTTGTAGGAATAGAATAGGGTTTTGAAAATGTTTGAATATATGCAGAAGCTGTTAACGTGACACTTAAGGTGCTACATGTTAAATATGTAGGAAAAAATGGAAATTAATCCCCTTGTAGAGTGAATTGGATCCAGTTTTGTATCTACGAGGGGTTTTGTTGCTACTTAAATCCTCATTTAACCTGTGAATCTTAATGTTTGTGTACTCCAGTGCTCTATTCTGCTTGGGAGAATGCTGTAGGGCACACGTTAGAATCCATTTGTATTTATCTAGTTTTAAATTATCACTGTGACTTAAGACTTTGAAGATCAAAGAAATTGCTGAGACACAGAATCTACTCCTTAACAATAGTCAATAGTGCTAAACATTTAATTGATATAATAAAATTTATTTATCTCAGCCCTTGATAGAACTAACATTCTTAGTCAAATTCTTTATGACCCTAGACTTGCAGTCAGTGATTGTACACTGCTGCTTCAAATTATTTGAGTTGCAGTTGAGTGAAGTATCTTTTCATGCTGTGTGTCCTAAACCAGTGCATATTATCCCTACACTTGCTCTGCTAGTGTTGCAAGTTGCTGTTTCGGGCAAGCTATCCTCTGTGTAGCTGTCCATGAAGTTCTTTGTAGAGAGATACGAAGAGAAATGTAGCTGAACTTCTGTCTCTTGCCTTCATATGCTCTCGTGTTTGCCAAACTGAAACTGCTGTAAACTCGCCATTAAGAAGCATTTGTTTAGATGCGAAGAAGAAAAGAATAAAGAGCAGCTAAGATGGATATGCAGACTCAGAAGTAAAGTATAACACTGAATTCTGTTTCTTTTAATTTTTCTCTCTAGATTCCCTCTGGCCAAAGATTCGTGTTCCCCTGAAAGTTGTTAGGACTGCAGAAAATAAACTTAGCAACCGCTTCTTCCCTTATGATGAGATTGAAACAGAAGCAGTGTTGGCTATTGATGATGATATCATTATGCTAACCTCAGATGAACTCCAGTTTGGCTATGAGGTAAGAGAATTGGTTTTTTCCCTGTCTCTTAGTCTGTCCAGTTCAACATTGTACGTGTATATAAAGTGGAGGAAGCACTGCACAGTCTGTTGAGGTCGTTGCATCTCTCTTTACTGTAACAGTTCAGTGCTGACTGACATAGTTTTACAGATAGTCATTACTTTATTGAAAAACCTGCCAGCTAAGAGGTTTTCAGTAACTGGCATAGGAGTGCCAAGAGACTCCAGAAAATGTTGCGTAATTAGTGTTGTGGAAGCAGTCTGAAGACTGAACTGCATTCTTCTTAACAGCTTTAGATAAATCAGAAGTGCTAGCCAGATGAACGTGTCTTGATGGACAAGACAAGTTTCAGAGATTAAGTGTTGGGAACAGAGGAGGCCTCTTGAGGACATGCCAAAGTAAGGTGGAGTGCAGTGAAAAGAAGAACTGAAGAATTTCAAGGAGGGGACACATGGATCATGTGCTTGAAATGGTGAACTTCAACAGCTGCTGTTGTAATGAGGGTATGGACAAAAAGAAAGTTTGTCCGAATCAGTGGCCCATGGCGGTACAAAGAGGTGACAGTCTTCATAGGTACTTGAATTGTTTCTTAAAAGTACACTTAAAGCAACACTCTTGTCTTCCTTCCAAAACTATGTTTTGAATTAGGTAATTTTTGTCTTCTCTTTGTATTTGAGTGTATGACACAGTCCATAATCTAACATTACTGTTACATGTGTGTATTTAAGACAAAAATGCTGTATTTGTAAACAAATCAGAAACATTAGAAAATGTATTATCATATTTTATGAAAGCTCTGAATTATTTAGTCACATCTGTACATGCATTATCATTATCAGCAAAACAACACTGGGCTTCGTGTGTGGCAGCTAGAACATGAAACTGTTACCTAAGTTGAATGAAATTATGAAAACTGCTTCTCTAAGGTAGAGAAAGCTAACGAAATGTGATAGTTGTCCAATTTTTGGCAATCTTAAGTACAGTTAATATGAGATTATATTTTTAAAAAATATGTTGGAAGTATTTCTTTAACGTATATACGTGTGTGGTAAAATACTGCTCTTTCTCCCTCTTGAGTAAGAGACCGTTAGAAAGTAACAAGCTTTTTTGGACTCCAGAGATGTCTTGTGATGATGTAGGTATGCTGAAGTAATAACAAAGACGTTAAGTAGTGGAGACAAAGGTTTAATCTATCATGTGTGTCTCCAGAAAGGAAATACTTCCCTTGCCAGGTTAAGAGTAGCGGGTTAATACATGAAGTGTGAAAGATGGAATGAAGAGAAGACAACTGAAGGAAGAGAGTTTTGGCCACATAGACCTTCTCTATACATTGTTGTCTACACTGAATGTTTTAAGCACTGTACTGCAGCAGCAGAGCAATCAAGTCTTGGCAATTCTGCAAGCTGACTTACTTTTGCCTGTGTTGGTGCTTATAACTACTAGTGTTGAGGGCGATCTGATGGGATGAAAGATAGCAGATCCATAATGTGCATGCAGCATGAATCCTTGCTCCATTTGCAGTTTGATTTCCATTTTCATAAAGCTGTCTCAAATAAAGTGACTAAGAGTAAGGAGTGACTTACTGAAGTCACCTAAGTGACTGTGTAAGAAGTTCCAAATGAGTTGCTGCTACTGGCAGAGCAGGCTTGAAGGGCTTTGAAACAGAGATTCAAACTGCAGCTGAGTTCCAGCTGTGTCAGCCAGAAGTCGTGCAAAGCAGAACCTTGGTTTTTGTGTGTCTGAGCTGTTAATTTTAACACCCTCAATGGACAGTATCTGTAACATCACATATATTGAGTCTGGCCACTGACACAGAAAGGAGTCATCCTCTTGAAAAACAAAAATAAGGCAAAGAAAATTTGATATGAATTCCCCTGTAGTCAGTGCAATTAGGGGATAATTGGGACCTGCAGCTGTTTATCCCCTAGGATGAAGTCCAACAGGACTAGCAGTTTGACTGTGCTGGCTCATTTATTGGCCTTGTGGCCATGTGCCCTGGTTGCAGGGACTATCTGAGTAATAGTCCTTATATTCTGTGTGTGAATGTAACTGATTGGACATGAGATTGTTTAGTTTGGCAGACTGGAAACTATTTCTTTTGCAGTTTTTTTGCATTTTATTGTAAACCCTATTCCTTTTTTATTCTGGGAAGTCAGTTTACTGCACAGTAACATTGATGGAAAATTAAAGTGTCATATTGAGAAGATAGTTGAGACAAAACCTATGAGTAATTGGAATCCTTATATTTTGAGTTTGGCTTCCCCCCTCCCCGATAAATTAAATGAATAGAAATGTCTTTGAATACAGAAGCAGAGCAAATTATTCTAGAAATACACAATTTTCCTAGTGTAGGGGATGGGTGATGTAATTCCTACTCTCTGGCACAGAAATCAGGGGCTGAAGATTGATCTTTCCTGTCCTTGAGTGTCTGTGACTTGCTTGACAGGCCTGAGCTGGCTCCCAGATGTTTAAATTGTCCTCAGCCTGTGATAATTTATTTATCTGTTTATGTGTGTTACCAGAAAAGTATCTCTCAAACCCTTGACTCATTTGCAGGAGAATCCAGAGGGAACAGTAGCAGCATATAAGGTTACTAGAAAGTTTTCTTTTAAAAGTAGGTCTGCTTCTGCTTTGGTCATATAAAGGGCTGGAAACGTGACATTCAGTAATTTTCTCTTCTCTCCTGACATCCTTGAGACTTTGCATTTAAACATGTGGCAAAACCCCCTCTGTCATACACTTGTCTGAATGTATAGAGCAAGCCTAAAAAAAAACCCCAGAAAACTTTGATCTCTATACACTTTCAGCCGTAAAAAATTATAGTAACACTCAAAGTGTCAGACATTTTTTACTTGTTAAAAGTGAACTATTATGGTACAGTGATTTATGACCTTGCATAAATCTATTGGAGCAAGCAGAAAAATAGTCCCTGTGTGCTGCTGTATTAAGGTAGCAGAAGAATACTCATGACATTCTGACTTTTAAAAAAGTATTTCTGTTAAGTTACATGACTTGGGACACTGGAAAAAAACTGTTATGTCTGGATAATTTTTTCCCACTTACTGAACTTTGTTGTTCACAGAGAGACTATCAGAGAGACCCAAGAAATGGAACAAGTATTTAGATTATCAGAATATTAAAAAATTAAAGCAGAACCATTGGCTACCTCTGAAGTGTTTGGTGTTTGAATACAAGACTGAAATCAAGCAGTGTAGCATTCTCACCTCTGTATCTCAGCTGGCCTCCAGGCAGATGGCTTAGCATTAAGTAATTTCTTATCACGTACTTATACAGCACTTTGTCCTTACAGAGACAAAATATTTTCATTAGAGCAATAATAGAAATAGTCTAAATGGGGATTATTGCTCTGAGCCTATGTTTTTCGTTCATGAACTGTACTGTTCGGTGCATTGCTAAGTTGGCATTTTTTCTGTTGAAAACTTCTGGCCTTCTGTTGGTAGATGATCTTATTCTGTCTCAGAATTGTTTTTCAGTGCTTCATGTCTCTGGCATTCTTTAAAAAAAATCTACTCTCTGTTGAAGTGCATATTTTACTAGGCTGAAATTTTCATGAAGTTTGAATGCCTTCTTCAGAGGAATTTTTCCTTGCTCATTTTGACTTTAAAAGTTCTGTTTTCAGCATTCCTTTGTAGGAGGAATACTATAGCTCTGCTTAACAAAAGAATTATTCACTGCTGGCCACATTCAAAGCTCTTCTTCAAACTGATGGTATTTTACAAAGTGTGTATGTGTGCAAAGATCATGCATCTTCTAATGGACTCTGTGTTTACATTTTGCTTAATTTTTTTAGTAATAGCACAAGCCATTCCTTTGAGGACTGGGAAAGAATTAAAAGTGGATGGGGCTCTGGAAGGCAGAAGGAGTACTGACGGGTTGAGTTTGTTTTCATTTGTAGAGGATAGTCAGTGTTTAAGTCTTAAAATGTTGTCATGGTAGCTTTGGAAATGCTGGCTATTTTTCTGTTCATTAAATTGCTGAAATTGCATGTGACTGAATATAGTCTACTGAATTTAATGCATGAATGTTCGAGAATGTTTTGTAGAAGGAAATGCCTCTCTGTCCTTCTGGCTACATGGAGAGTTTGCTGTTCTGATGGCACAGCAAATTGCACAGAATAGTTGAGGCTGTGAGGCAGAAAGAGCTCTGGAGAGATGAGACTGGAGGGTGTTTTAGCTGTGTTGTTTATGTCACTTGGGAACTCGACTTGGAAACAAAATTATTATCATTTTCTTTTGGTTTTCCTTACAAGACTTTTAGTAAAACTACTAAGTCAGAACTTCTATTTGACATTTCATCTGGGAGATGCTTCATCCAAAAATATTTATCTTTAGGGTTGACTAGCAGAGTCTTTGGAATGACTTGTCTGCAAAGAAGCATACCTCCTCTTCACTTGGCAATATGTTTTTCCTTGGATATGTCCCTTAGCAGTACTAAATCAGGCCATCCTTCTTAGTCTGAGAAAGCTAATAAGATCACTGGCTAGAATGAAGTATATTCCTAACAGACTAATAAATTCTAGGCAACCATCAAACAAGAAAGTAGGCGGTAGTACAAAATAGAGAGTAGTATTAGAATCATTACTACTGTTTTTATTCTGAAAGCTTCCTTATAAGCAGTAGCTGTATATATTAATTTTGGCACAAAGCATATGTATGGATTTGGGCAGTGAGCTGGATGGAGCCATGGGGAGCCTTTCCAGGAGTTACCATTGAATGAGCTAGTGGTGAACATTATGAAAAAGCCAAGCTTTTTCACTGACTTTGAAAGCATTACTTCTAAAAGGAATCTTTGTTCAAAATACCAAAGTTATTTTGTAGATGCATCGATCTGACAATTTTCAGAGGCCAGGAAATTTTTTTACAGGGTAGAGTTGATATTTAGAGTGACACAAAGACATGTGTATGAGTAATGTGCATTATAGTTGGCTCTTATTTTATGTCATTTGGACTCTTGAAGATGACACCAAGGGCAAAAACTAGAAGGGATATGAATCCAGGGTTCTGTGTTGAGAAGGCACTGCAATCCCGTGGGAAGCAGTAGCTGACTTTAATCTTTCTTTCAGCTGCTGTTAATATGCATGCCATTTCCTCTACAAGAATTCTTAGCCCAGTACGGTGCAGATCTGTAGTGTTCTGTCAAATCCTTTGTTGAGCCTCAGTAGCTTATGTGGTGGTGCCTTCCAACAGCTGGGAGATAGACATTTTAATAGTCAGGTTTAAAACTAAATCATTATTTTTTTGAGTCCTGGAGAGTGAAGAATAAAATTTTGAGTGTCGTACACTTAGTTTTGTCTTCTTTATTAAGGTTTTTTTACAGCATTTCAAAATAGATATCTCAAGCCCTCACTGGCTTGCCTGCCAGAAGTCTGTATTGTTTTAATTAGCTTATGGCACCAACCTGTAAGTGTCCTATGAATTCTCTTCCTTCAGTTCCGAGTTATCTCTGCTTTCAGGAACCCTCTGTGTTGAAGCGTTGTCATATCTAAATACTATCCCAGTACTTGTGCCCTAGAACTGTCTAGAAAGATTGATTTCTGGATGAAATACAAGTCGAGGAGTCAGAAGATCTGGTTCCCATTCTTGTTTCCTGTAAGATTTTTGGCAGGTTTGCTCATCTGGACGTTTGAAATAATAACTGCTCTCATCATGGGATTCTGAAGCTGTATTAACTGACAGCAATAAAATGTGTTGAGATGTATAGATGAAAAGGTATATAGTAATGCAGAATCACAGAAACGTAGATGCAGAAGCAGTAACTTAAAGCTGATTGTTTTATCGTATTTACTTTGACAAAATACTTGCACAGAGTCCTTATAGTCCAGGCCTCCCAACTGAAATGCACTGACAAATAAAAAGTGCCCAAAGTGAACTGCTGATGAGGTGACGTTTGCAGGATGGTGGAATTCCAGATAACACTTTCTTTACCGTACATTTAACTGTAGGGTTCCCTTGTCTTTTGTACAGACAAAAGAGATTGTGAAGGGGTCCTTGGGGATTTTTGAGATACTTTGTTCTTGTTGTTGATCTTGCATACAAAAATTTCATTATGTATGCATCTGTTTGTTTATACATTACCAACCTAAACCAGGAACTCTTGTAACCTAACTGTATGTTAGAGAGTCAAGACTCATTCTTCCAACAGACCTAGCAGTTATTTGGATTAAGGGACAAATTTTGAATAATTTGTCTGCAAATAATGCAGACAAACTGTATCTAGCAAACAAATAGTATTCAGACCCCTGTAAATAATTATAATCCTTCCTCCCTTTTTCTGTAATGCAAAAATTGTCCATTATTTAATGTGGCCAGCAGTGTGGAGAACTGGGGTTGCGTTAATGATGCCCTTCTCCTTGTTCTTGTCTACTGTATTTGATCCTGTAGTCAGCTATAAAATAATGTATGGAGTGACAACGATGGTATCTTGATTGCATCCAGCTGTCTGGAGCGAGTCAAGGGCAAAGCGGCCTTCCATGTAGCCAAGCACCCACTAAAGAATACCAGAAATATTAAAATTTAAGCCAGTTCCTGACAAAGGAAGCAGGTTGGTTAGATCCAAAGCCAGCTGTGAAAGTAGTTAGGTTGTAGTCATATCTACTGAAGTTAACATCAAAAGTTTCATTTTAATCATGCTTGGGTTTAGTTAGAGTTAAAAGCTCTTTGAATAGTCATTTGTGTTTCTCTATAACAATTATTTTAGTATTCCATTAGTGGCCTTTTGCTCTGGGACATGGCTTCTCTGAGTCGTAGGGTCCTTCCACAGCAAGCTTGTTCCTTTTTGTACTTCTTCCTGGCAACTTTTTATTCCAAGAATTTGGACTTGGAAGAATTTAAGTGATCTTTTCCCCACTGAAACTCTACCCTTCCAAAGCAGATGTGTTGCATTTGCTTTCTGTGCAGGCCTGGTTAACAGCATGTCACGTTTTTTTCTCTTCAGGTCTGGCGTGAGTTCCCTGACAGGTTGGTTGGATATCCAGGCCGCCTGCATCTTTGGGACCATGAGATGAACAAATGGAAGTACGAATCAGAATGGACCAATGAAGTCTCGATGGTGCTGACTGGGGCAGCCTTTTATCACAAGGTGATATACAACTTGTACTGTACTAATGTACAACGTGTACATTAAGAAAGATCTGTACGTGTTTCTGTCATTGTTCCATCAGTTTTTGTGGTGCTATGATTGTGTTCTTCACAGCAGTTGGAGAACCGATCGCAAACTTTCCCTAGACCTTCCAGTTGCTGTGAAAACCACTGATTTGTCTCTGCCAGTGAAATAAAAACATTACTTACCTTTATGAACTTATAAAACTCTTGCCAGTTTGCATGACCTGAAAGTACATAGCAAATTTTGCAGTGAATGTAGCTTTGTAGCTAGCAGGTTCAGAAAAGAAAACCAATTTTAATGAAATTTGTGTGCTGGTCAGGAAAGGAATAATTATGCAATTTAGCATCCAAAAATTATTTTCTATCTGCTGAAGTAGTTCTTGTCTGAAGGCACTATTACTTAGCTGCCTGCTGTTCCATGACTGAAATATTTAGTCTTGCTGTTACTATATCTATATTTAAAATTATCTTCTTTCTCACTCTCTCTTCTCTGCAGTATTTCAATTATCTTTACACATATAAAATGCCTGGAGACATCAAGAATTGGGTGGATGCTCATATGAATTGTGAAGATATTGCCATGAATTTTCTAGTAGCAAATGTCACCGGCAAATCAGTCATTAAGGTGGGACTTCTCTGCTGTTTATCTTTACAAAATTAAAAAACATGAGATACATACTTAAATTTATTCAGTAGATTTCAATATATTACTTAATCCTCCTTTTTCTCTCATTTTCCTCCACTATGGTATCTTGTTCTCCTTCCATGGTGGAAAAGCCGTTCTAGTAAAATTTTTATGTTAACGGGGAACAGAGAATTGTTTTTTACCGGTTGTTTCTGGTGGTTATTTTAGCCATCTAGATGAGCTATAAAAAACGTAATTTAAATGACAGCTGTATGTATGTGTGTGTATATGTACATGCCCACATACATATATTTTAACTATTTGAGATCGCTAGAGGAAAGAAATTGCCAACTGTCCACAGCTCGCTCTATCGTGGCCTGACAACAGCTGATTTATAGGAATGTTAATTGCAAGAACGTTAATTGCAAGATCAGCTTTAAATGAACTTTTTATCCCTGAATTAATTTCCTGACATGTTTCGACACGTTTTCAGGTCTAGACATTCACTCCGTACATTCATTTCAAAGTATGTCAACTTGGAATGAGATTTAGAGGCCACCAGGCATTACTTCAATTAGCAGGGTCCGTTTTCCCATCTGTCCATCATCATTTACTGCGACTGGTGGCTGCATTTCCTAGAAAAGTCTTTAGAAGATAAAGTGTGTGCTTTTGCTGAAAAAGTTTTTGAGCTGTATGAGGGCACAGCAGAGTAATTTGGCACCTCTGTGCGATTCGGAGAGTCTTGCAGAGTTTGCCAGTCAGCTCTTAACTGGAGAGAGCAAAAGAGCGCCTGTTGGATTAACGTTACGGTGAAGTATGGGAAGCTATATTTCATCGCTGTTATGGCTGCAAGAACAAATGGTGTTTATACAGGGACCTTGGCAGTGAGAAAACAGTCATTAAACAGGAATTAAGGAGCTTGTCATCGCCACTTCTTTTCAGTTACAGAAGGAAAAAGCCCTCCAAGCCGTTTTTATTGGGCCCCTGTGAATTTTGCAGTCAGCCGGGCCAGATGGAGCTGAATGGAGGAACAGAGTGGCTTTTTTTTTTGTACACCCCCTCTTTTTGAGACAGCTCAACTTACACTGCAGGCATGTTCAGAGGTATTGCGCTGCTCTCTGTGCAAGGAGATTAATGTCCCTTCTGTTGATATTTGATAATATCTGGCATGCCTTTCTGCAGGTGACCCCACGAAAGAAGTTCAAATGTCCAGAATGCACAGCAATTGATGGGTTATCACTAGACCAGACACACATGGTGGAAAGGTGAGTGACTGACCACTCTTAATTTCTCTGATTGCCTTGTTAAGATCCATAGAATCTTATCGTGTATCTCATTAAATTAGGATCAAAAATGATAGTGTTTCTCTAAATCACTAATTTTGAAAGAATGTTACATGGATTTGATCAGCATAAGTCATTCTTACAATGGGTGATGTGTCACTGAAAAGTAGACTACTACAAAAAAGGACTTTAGAAGGGCACCATTTTTAGCAGCTTTGCTGTAAAGCTAATAGGACACATATATGAAGTTCAGGTTCTTGATTGACAGTACTGTCAGTAATACCACATTTCTGTTTGCTAGGGAATATCAGCTGTAATAAGTATTAATTGTTTTTTTAAACCAGACAGTTGGTGGCTTACTGAAGAGTAGAAAGGATATAAATTATTAATAAAATAATTTGAAGTGATATTTGCACAGTGTCTTTTCTCCAAGGATTGTGAAGCACATTGTTTCCTCTAGTGAAGGGCATTTGGTGCACATGTTGCATTTTTTAACAATGGCAGCATTATTATATTTTTCTGAAAATTTAGTTTTAAAATGGAGTATGCATTTGGAAAGGCCGTGAATGCTTAGAGTGAAATACTGGAAGTTTGTAAGTATAAGGTTTGCATTCCCTGCTTCACAGTAAAAGGGCTTTCCAGCCGTGAGCAGGACACTAGGCTTCTCTCTGCCTTTGACTTACAAATGTGTGACATAAGGGAAAGTTCCTTCACTTTTGCAAAGCTATTCAATACCCATGTTTGAAATGGGCTATCTGACAATGAATGTACATACTAGTTATTAGGTGGAATTAACCTGAGATTTAGGACCGACAAAGGCATCTCACCTTAGGCTTCTTGGGCTGTTGCATCTCTGCTGCCGACTTTGGGAGAAATAATTTGCGGCCGTAGAACTGACGGGGTAGGTGAGCAGGGGGAAGAAGTCACCAGAAGAAACAAACAGTTGGACTTGATGATCTTAAAGGTCTTTTCCAACACTGATGATTCTATGATTCTAAGAGATGACAAAAATAAAAAATCTGACCTGCATTTAAAATAGGCCATTTCAGATTTGCATGGAGAGGTATAACATGGTTATCTTTCTAGTTATCATTTTAACAGTAAGCTTTTTTCCATCCTTCTCTGCAGAACTCAGAAAATTTGAAGTGTTGTATGGGCTTTAATAAGACTGGATTAAAAAAAAAGGAGTATGCAAGTCAGAAGTAAAACATACCCCATTAAGATGGTAAAAATTACTCCGCAGGAAAATACTTGAGAAAGGGGTGGGAAATTCTGTAGATCTTAAATGTTAGCTGAAAGGGAAGCACAAGAGAGGTTCCCCCATATCTAACAATTTTGCACTGGCTTACAGGATGGACTACCTGAAGCCAGTTAAGCTTTCCTATAGTCATAGTAGTAGCACTACAACAGCACGTGGGAATTTTGGTTATGAACTAGGTTCTCATTAAGGTAAACGCTAGAAAAACAGAAGATGAAAAAGTGCTCTTTGCCTTGAAGTGCATTATAATGCTGGGTAAAGGTCATGTTTCCATGTCTATAGCAGTTCTTGTATCCTCAGAGTAAAGTGTCATTGACAGTTTATTGAGAACATGTTTAAACTGTTGCTTTGCTTGTCTGTAATTTTGAAAAGTGGGGAATACTGGGTTGTGGGAAGTGTTAGATTGACTGCAAATCCACATACTTTTATTTGCCCAGCCAAAGAAGTACATGCTGAGATAGTCTGAGTGCAGGAGAATCTGGAGAGATATACAGTTTAGGTATATTCAGACTTGATTTTGAAAACCCTGAATATCATACTGAAACTGGTTGCTACACCTAATGCCTTCTTGCCCTGTGTTATCATCTACCTTCAATATAAAGGAGTTACTTGAGAATCTGAGAGAGTTTATTTTTTTGAATCTTCTAAGCTAGATATTCATTTAAAGTGGGTAATAAATGGTAACAACTCCTCAAGCAAATTTTCCTAACTTAGCAGGGAGTAGGGCTCTCATATCTATCTATCTATCTATCTATCTATCTATCTATCTATCTATCTATCCATCTATCTATCTATCTATCCATCTATCTATCTATCTATCTATCTATCTATCTAAAAATACACTGACTATTTTCAGGGTCAGGAGAGAAGCTGAATGGAAAAAAATGCATCCATCAGAGATTCCTTGTCATTGTAAAAGAATAACTTTGTACTGATAACTTTACAGTGTTGGGTATCAAGAACAATACCTGACGTGTCAGGCAAAGAGCCATTATCAGCTTCACTTGCAGCTTCCCCAGGTGCCTGACTCCTTGCTTTTTAGCATTCAGAAATAACAAACAGGTAGTCTGAGATAATTACTTGCCTGGATATCCAGGGATCAACCTACTGTTTGTGAAACAGTTTATCAGGGTTGTCACGTACATGTGGAACGTTTAGTGTTGGGTTTCTGGTTCAGAAATAGCAGAGAGATGCCCAGCAACTGCCTGTTGCTTTTGTAAATGGAAAAGGTTTGAGAAGTCAGTTGTGGGGATCTGTCCAGGAGAGACATGTAACTAACTGGTTTTGTTGGGCATTTTGACTTGTTCAGCGGAGACAAAGGAAGATGGTACAGCTGAACTCTGTCTCTTATTAAGAAATTTTATTCTTTTAGCGATACACTGAATCATGGGAAAGCTGACTCTGCTATTCTTCCTGCTGTGTAATTTATTTGAGATAAATAGAAGACTTTAGTCCCCAGGGTTATCAAACTCCATCATTAAAATACATTAATAACCAAGAAAGCTTGGAACCAAGAACCCCCTTCATGCCTTAGGTTAGCCTTTATGTCAGGTCACAGAAGAAACTGTAGGAAGATCTACTAATCCCTGTATTTACAGGTGTTTAAGTAGCAACAAGTTTTCTGCCTTTAGCATCTTTGCATCTGGCTGTCAAAAATGGAGAGCTCTGTAAAATGCACTCTAGAGGGCAAGTGCCAGTGCATTAAATACAGCAAAGGGCTGAGCTGCTTCTGCAGCCACCATAACAGCAGTGTTTTATTTAGGACATGTAAGTATTTGTTAGAGTCAAAATAGGAAGCCATTCCCTTAAGAGGCAAACTGACCAGGTCACAGTTGGCCAAAGGTTGCAGGTACAGGGTTACCCTGCCAAAATGTTAGTTGGATTATAACAGTGAGGAACCTGATTAAGAGAGACCTTAACAAACACGAAGTTCATCCAGGGGCAATGGGGCTCAATTTCTGAGTTCACACAACCTTAATTTCTTGTTGAGCTGAGCACAACTGCATGTTGTCAGCAAAGCAAGGAAAAAAAAAATTCTTCTAAGCAAACATGCCACTGTTATTTTGAATTTGCAAAACTATTGACACAACCAAGAGAAACACTTTCCTTCCATATTGAGATGACATTACATTCTCTTGGCTACCTAGCTTTCAATATTTAATGTTCTAGATATCCTTTCTGGTTTATACTGTCCAAAAATGGCAAGGACTTCAGAATTCAAGTGATTTAGTTCAGTGCTACAGATGAAATTTTTGGAAGGAAGTGTCTTTCTTTCAAACACATTTTGTGGCTTGTGCATTACATTTCTTTCCTTTAAAAAAGCCTGTTTCTGATCTTTGAATTTGATATTTATTTGTGGAGGGCTAACTTCTTCTTCAGCCAGAGTGTTTAGAACATACTAAATTTTCCATTTTTAATTTTCACCATTTCTTTAAAAATGAAATGATTTCTTGGTGGTTAAAGATATTGTACTGGCATGCTTGAATGGACTTGCCACCAAAATAAGTTTGGCAGTAGAAGGATCCCATCTTGATATTTTCTCATAAGACCTCACTTTTGATTTGGGAGTATAACCCCTGGAGGGAAGAGGTCAATTTTGTCTGCCCTATCCATTTAGTTTTGTCTTTTGCTCTGAGGGTGCCACTTAGTTCCGGTTGTGACAATGGCTGGTCTGATGTGGACACCTGCCTACTAGGCAGCAGGCTGAGATAACTAATTCATTTCACACTGGCCACCAAGCAGCTGTTACATTACAATGTCTTTCAGTCATTACTGGCAAAGGCAGGATTTGAACCAGTAGACTAAAAGTATTCTTGTATTCCAGAAACCAGTGAAGGCCAGCAGCTGTGCAAACTTCTCACATGCACATCTCTCAGTGCACCTACCTCCTTGCCTGTGAAGTTTGTGGGTTTCTTGCCATAAGACTTCTCCAATACACATCATGGATTAGTTAACTACATTTCTTACAAGTAACAGATTATTTGAAAGTCTGACTTAATCTAAAAATGAAATGTGTTTAAGGTATCTCACGGTGGGCATCTTGTGCAAGCAACAGAAACTGCTTAATGTTCCTGGAGAAAACACTCAGTTCCTGCTGTCTGCAGGAACTACTGCAGCCTTTCAGTGCCTAAGGTCCAAATCTCATTCTCTCAGTGGTTCACCTTGTTATTGCAGATATTGAACAGCTACCTGGGTCTTCACTTCAGTCCTCACTGGTGGCTCCTTTGCTATTTCAGATCGGTGCTACCCTGGAGCAGATAGTGTTTCTCACAGGAGTAGAGGTTGTATCCTACTGTACACGATTTTCTCTTACACTCTGAATTCCTTTTCTTTTGTTTCTGGTCCAAATGATTTGAATCTGAAGATAGGAATCTGTGAGGTAGGATGAAGTACAAGAGGATGGGAAGGTAGCAGAAAGTGAAGCGTCTGCACTTACCTGTGTAAATATTTTATGCATCACTTCATATGAAGTAGTTTTCTGACACTTTTCTCAGGGCGGAAAATGGCCTGAATTATGACCATTATAGCTTGAAGCAGCTATGTGGTTGAGGAAATAATTTTCAAAACTGCTCTTGCTGTCCTGTCTACTTCAAAAGAGTGTTTGGGGCAGTGTTGAGCAGTCCCCATCACAGAACTGTCACACTCAGTTGGTGTGATTGACCAGGTCCTGATGAGGAAAATTATCCTGGAGCCATAGTGACCCCCTAACCCTTCAAAGGGGTCGGGAGAGGGTGCAGTGGTTGGAGAGCTAGAGACCTGTTCTGCAACCGCCTGCAGCACATCAGTCTCTGTAGCTGAGTCAAAGTGCTCATTTCTCTTCCTGTTTTCCCTTTTGAATGGCAAAAGAAATGTCACCTGTTTTCTTGTAGCTCTCTGTTATGTATAAGGAACTGTTGTCATGATTCTTGGTATCTGAATTCCTTAAAAGCTGTTTTATGTAGCAGGCAGCTAATGTTAGCTGAGCATTGGCTGAGGTGAGATGAGCCAGGTTTTCTCTGCCTTGCTTCCACAGGTACAGTGCCCTTCAGTGAAACAGTTAAAGGAGCAATGTAGGGTTAAACATATGTTTGCTTGTTTTTTGAAGAACATGGCTGTTCCTTTCCACATTACTGACACCTGAGTTTATTAAAACTTAAAGAGTCATCAGTGGTCCAGTTTTTTTGTGCTAATGTGATGCCTTATTGCTCAATAAATCTTTATTTAGACAAGGAAAATAAACTAGTTAGTTTGTTTCATTTTATAGTTTTAATTCAGCTTCACCTTTAAGTTACAGTACAATCAGCTCTGCCTATTCTCTGAGGCATGTTTATTTTTTTTGTGGGAAAAGATAGAGCTTCTGAAGAAGCCTGAAAAAAGACAGACTTTTTTTTTAGAACTCTGTTTTCACAAAGCCTTGGTTTTTGCAAAACCTTCCTTATAAACGGAATTGACCCAACAGTGGCCCTTTAAGAGACATGTTGGCAGTTAATCTGTTCTGGTTTACAGCATGTACATTGCTTTAAGAATGACTGGAATTCTAGGGGGAGGGAGAAGGGAAGCTTTGACCTCCATGTGCACATGTGCTGCTGCCAGCATCCCCTTGCTCGTCTCTGTGATTAAATGGATAAATCAAAGAACACCAGCTTCTTTTCTGTTCTCTCTGCAGTGAGGCTCTCTTTTTATTTATTAGTAGCCAGCATGGCTGAAATACTTCCAAGTGCAAGAGGGAAGGTTTCTACCAGTTATTTTGGTGTGGGAGTTGGTAGCTAGCCCAGTTGTTGGAGTTCTTAATTATAATACTTTCCTTTTCACCAGATCTGAATGCATCAATAAGTTTGCCTCTGTCTTTGGGACCATGCCTCTCAAAGTGGTGGAGCATCGTGCTGACCCCGTCCTGTACAAAGATGACTTTCCTGAGAAACTGAAGAGCTTTCCCAATATCGGCAGCTTGTAAAGAGTGAGACAAAACTCAGTGAGGAAATTGACAGCTGGAAAGGTGCTATGAGGAATATAAAGCCCTGAAGACAAAACTTGCTAGAGAGTGGGTTGCATCTGAGGGAGATGGGAATTAACGTTGTTGTCTTCCTTTTACATTGCACAAAGTTGTAATTGAAATCTGAACAACTGCTTCTCTGTTGCTCGCAGAGAATTGAATCTATTCGTGGGTTCTTCCAAAAATGTCCAACACACACTTTTGTCCAAAGCAGGCTATGCACCTGGAAGAATAAAACAGAATCTTGCTCTGTGTGGTCTGACTGGCATGACTGACCTCTTCTATCAAATGTGCTGCAGACTCTCTGGTTAGTGAGCATCCATCCATTCAAAGCAACTGTCTGCAATGTAGAGCTGTTCTCTTCTGAGAGGAGTTTATTTCCTGTGTGGCTGGTGGGCCTCTGTCTTTTGAGCTTTAACTGTTGTCTTAAATAACTGTGTAACAAACATTTTCTTTGTAATGTGAGACAAATGTTTATTTTTTTACAACATCACAAACAAAAATCTGTCTGTTTTCACATAGTTTAAAGAGCAAAGCATTTTGTGTTACTTAAGTTATTTTGATGGAGATGGAGACACAGCAGCCAGGAGGATACTCTCCTTCAAAGCAGAGACCTGCAGGAAAGAACTGCAATTGCTGCACCTCCTGTGTAAATCTCAGGTTTTCTGCTGCACTCATGCAAAAGACTCTGACTCTGTATCAGAACTAGTTGTATTATACAGAAAATGATTTGTCTTTAGTCTTCTTATATTTTTTATTTTCATTATCAAACCAGCAATCAGGTTACAGTTTTACATTGTAGCCATCCATAGGGATGAAGTATGAAATAAGTTTTTCACATCTGAATCCTTTTCAGCAAGCAGCGTACTAATTTATAAAACACCTAGTTGCAGAAGTTCCAAGTTCTAGCTTCAATATACAGGCAAATGTGTATGCATAAGACACTGTTAATGCACACTTACAAACTCCTGTAAATTACCATTGTTGGAAGAACTATTGTGTCTTTGCTTGTAATTTAAGGAACCATTGCCACAGGCTGAAACACACAACTTAGGAAGTCTCTTGGAGAAGATTTACATTTCTTAGGAGCATTTGAATTGTTTCTCCATACTGAAATGGACCTAAATGAGAAAACTAAATGCAACAAAATAAGAAATAAAGTTGCTTGGACTGTTACTCTTGCCCTTCAGTATTAACGGGAGTCCTAAGTTGAGCTGAGAAGGCAATCTCTTTTCTAGCTCCACTGATAAAATGTTTTGTACTAGATAAGTGTGATTTCACTGTCTTTTGAAACCTCTGTTGCTGCTGGTTACAGACACATCCTAGTCGATGGGCTGTTTTTCTGTTACAGTGCAAGCAACCGTATTCCTCAGATTTGCCAAACCCCAAACAATAGGACAAGTGTTAGACATCACGGTTCACCCCCTCTCCTAAGCTGGATACGCAGCAATGACAGAAACCAAATGAAAGTCAGGCTAGAAACAGGAAACATCTGCTCCTATTTGTCTCACCCCCACTAAGACTTATCTTATTGCCCAATGCAGTGGATGTGCTGTGAATGAAAATCATATTGGAACAATAGCATTGAGGGGATGCTTCACTTCATAACCTCCCTGGGATATGCCTGTAAACTGTATCATCCAACTCTCTGGGAGTGTTTAATTACTAGTAAATGTTTTTTGCTGAACTCTTTGTTTCATTCCTGAGTTGCTGTGGGAGCTAAAAGGTTAGCTGTTGCAGTGACAACTGCAGTCTGCACAGTGGCTATCACAAGAGAGAGGAAGGTTTGTTACTCATTATTTCTCCTTTGCAGCCTTTCAGGTTCATTAACATGAACCTTCTTATTGAATCTTCCTGTTGATTTATGTCCTGGTGCTTGAGCATCAGGAGATACCAGCATATGAAAAGTTTGCTTTCAAAGGGTAGCTGTGACAGTGCAGTGGTCACTTCAGTTTTGGCTGTCCTTTTGGAGCTGATCTCAGCTTGGCAGGCCCTAGCAGTTTAACTGAGTTATAACACCTTCCTTACAGAGTTGTGATTTCTTGATGCTTTCTCAGTAAGCCAGTAAAAAGTTCGTTTTGCACAGTCTTAAAAGAGGATTTGAAATAGTCGGTTGAATATTTTTAGATGTAGACAACCAAGCCAGCCTTGCTAAGCTGAGCTATAATCTCCAGTCAGTAAAAACGTAACAGGTCCTTGTGTCTGCATCCAGGAGCATCCGAGTAGTTTCGCCTTGCACAAAATGTCCAGTGACCCCTAACAATCATGTTTTATCCATTGGCCTTTTACAGTTGCTTTTATAGGGCTAGCTCATTTACAACCCCATTTGTCTCTATTTAGTGCCATGGAGAAAATTGGGCAATTGACCGTAAAGAAAAACTGTACAATTGCCTACTTGCCCTCTGCATTTCTGATTGTGATGTTCTTGATGCAAAATCTGTAAAGGAAAGATGTAATTGTATGTCTGATTTGGAATGGGTTTGTTGTCAATCTCTAAAATAAGATAATTTTAAACTTTTCATTGTATATATGATATCAAAAAAAGCTTAATAATTGTATATTAAAAATTAAATCAAATGAGCATTTATTGTATTTCACTTCTGGAGTGGCGCAAGGAAACATGAATTAATTCAGAAGGGAGAATTTCAGTGACAAGCCATTTTACTACATAAATCTGTGTTAAACTTGAATATCCACAATGCACTTTTGTCAATATTTTGTCTTTCCCATAACCAGAGTTTGATGGTTGTTTTGAAAACAGAAGTTCACTCTGCATGAATTCGTCCCAGTCACCTTTTGGGGGAGAGTAGTTGTTGCTCTAATTTTCTGCCAAGATTTGACAATAGCATTTATCTTGGAGAAATATGGAACAGATAATTTTTTTTTTTTTTTTTTTTGTAAAGGGATACAGCAGATGTTAAATAACTGTGCTTTTGAGAAGAGAGCTTTGGCTGAGTCACTGAGATTGTGAAATCCAATGTGGTGGCAGCTTTTTGTTTCCAGAAGTGCTGCAGCACAGTCCCTGTGGATCATGCCGCAAAAGGGCAGTGTGTGCATGGCACACCTTGCTACTTATGCACAGCAAGGGGGGATGTGCTGCAGGGCCTGCCCTGCCAGTTGTAGGGAGTCCTAAGAATACATTTTTAGCATCACCAACTCTTCCTATAATGCATAAGATCTTCCCTTCTCACAGCTCCACCATCTTATTACAGGATGTGAAAATTCAGGCACTCATGTTCCTAATGACTCTCTGCTTCCATCTCCAGCTCCTGCTCTGGAACCTCCTGCCATCCGTCATGCTTCCGCTGGTGTTGTTCAAATATGCTTTACCCTAGCAACAAGTTTATCCCTCTTAACTATCTATTCAAGGGCCTTTTAAACTCAGGGACCTTGAAGACACAGATGTCAAAATAATTGTGATGTGGGATTTAAGCGATGTTCAGTACTTCTGACTCATTTTGCTTTTAGGCTGTATTGGTGAGCGTTGAGCATTCTAGAAAGATGCTATACTGAGACATACGAAAATGGATTTAGGTGGGCAATTTTAATGTTAAACATACCTCCAAGATTTGGTATGAATGCCCTCCATAACGAATGCCTCCATAACGAAAGATACCTTGAGTACTTCTCACAGGTAGAGCATCTTTTGAACAGGAAAGATCTCAGAATGGTTAATGGGTACCGCATAAATCTGTCCAGCCCTCTTACGTGGAAACTGCTCTCACGACCAAAGCATGATACACAGAAGAAAAACTAAAATCAATGGTGCTGTTGAGAAAATGGGATCAGAGTGAGTATGAATTTTTTCATTTTTCTTTTTGAAGATTTGCATACTTAAATTTTACTTTGCTGCAAAAAATGTTCTTTTGTAAACTAAAATGTAAACTATGTGTAGTTCTTGTAGTCATGGATAGTCTCGTCTGTGTACTTCAATCATGAAAAAAAATTTCTGCAAACTTGTGTTTGATTAAATCTATGCTAGAAAATAAGCATCCAACTGGTCCAGTTGCTAACTTCAGTCTGATCCTGAAGAGCTGGGAAGAGCAGAGCAAATCCTGGCAAGTATTCCACCTATACTGCCTTTTCATTTCAATTTTTAGGCTGAAAATAATAATTTCTGTCAAAACCTGGCAGAAAATGCCAAACACAATAATACTCTGTAGGATCTGCAAGTTATCCCATGAGCAGGTGGTCACTTCAAACCTCTTGCTAACGTTGGCACGTGACAAAGATAGCATTTGCTTAGCAGAAAATTCAAGTAGAACACTTTTGCTTTACTATTGAGTCATAGGTCCTTAAATTGTATCTCATGCTGTTGGGAGTGCCTGTAGGATGGTGTAAGTTCTTTATATTATGCCTGACACTGCTGTATGTAAGTGCAAGAAACTGAGCTTCATGGTCCTTCCTTGTGGGTAAGACCAGCCTCTTACCTGCAGCTGCAGATCAGAAAACAGAGAGAGGTGGTCGGATACCCTTTGGAGATGTGTGGGTAAAAACAGTATTGAACACCGGTATCCCAAGCCTGGGATTTAGCAGAACAGCTACACTTTTGTCTGAATTTTTTTGTTTCTGTCTGTTGTTTGGAGTTTTGGGTTCCTCACTACCGAGGTGGAGGACTGTTAGCCTTGACTTTTAGAATCAACAGGCTTCAGCAGGCCCTGGCTTGAAGCCATTTAGAGACATTCCTGGTGCACTCTGTGTAATTTCAGCCTGATGGAAATGGCTGTAATGCAGTCCCACCTCTGCTGATCTTCAGGATTCCCCTGTCTGCAGCTTCTTGTGGTTGCTTTGAAAGTGAGTTATGTTTCCCATTAAAGGATAACAGGGACAATTGAGGCAATTAAGTGGACTGGCTTGGAGCTAGCAGCACGAAGGGAGTTTTCCGACTGAAAACAGTGCTGCTCAAAGGTTCTTCCTGCAAGGTTGCCTGTTTGCTGTCTTCATTTGTCTGGAAAAGGATCCAGTAATTGTCCTTCAGATTTCCTTTAGTCATGCTAAATGCCTGTTTACTTGCATAAACAGGAAGTGCTCCTGCTCCAGACAAGCATGACAACTCTGTAGTGACTATGGCCAGAGATCAGTGCAACTTGGTTATGATTTTATTAGGTCTATAAACTTGTGTCAGTGCACAGTACCAGACTCTATGCAGGGGGGATGGTGTGACTAAGAAAATACCAGCCTGATTATTGTCACATCTATTGAAGTTTTTAACCTAAATTTCAGTTGAGGGGGGCTGGACAAAGGTCAAAGCTGGACCATTTGACCAGTGAAGGCGTGAAGAACTTGGGATATGCAGACCCATGTGAGGTTTTCCATGTTTCCACCATTAGGAGGTGTGGTTTCTGTTGCACCCTGTGCTTTTAAGGATGAAGCTTATCTCTTCTAGCCCCTCCCCTGCATTCTGTGCAGTGATGGAAACCTGTACAACTAAAAGCCAAAGCTTGGGACTGACTGAACAAAGTGCCACTTTTGGATATCCAGCTGCCCAGTGTGAACACCTCATGCTCCTCCAGGAGATAAGCCCATAATGCCTTGGAAGGGTACCTGAGCTTTTCAAGCCACAGGCTGTGTTCCCTCCCATGTGTCCATGTGTATATGTGCCATACACTCAAGAAAACCACTGTTTCTCACCTCCTTGGCTGGCTGTTTGTAAACTTACGTAAAGAAACCTCTCTTTGAAAGTGAGGGCCAGGCCTCAGCTGGGTGCTGGGCACAGTTAGTGCCGGGTACCTTCAGCTGAGGACTGACGGGAACAATAACTGCTTTGCCACACTTCATACAAACAGGGAGGGGAAAAAGTTTGAAGGAGAAAGGACCGTAAAATGAGATCCAGGAATTCAGCAAGGCTACAGCAAAAGGAGCAGATTGCTAACTCGGAGCATCTGTCTTTGCCCTGTGAGTAAGTTACGAACTGAAAAGCAAGAGAAAGTGGAAGATCCTTTCACAAATAATAAACACTTGTTTGTCTCAGATTAAATGCAACACCTTTACATGTGGGCTCCAGCTGGCCATAAGTAGATGCACCTTGCATGGCTGTTACCTTCCTTGCCAAAGAGAAGATTATTTAACATCCATCTGCTTAAAGGTTAATAACCTGCTTTTAAAAAGAGGAAGAAAAAAAGGAAAATCTGTTTAGTTTACAGGAATAAAAAATTGTTTTTCATTTAAACGGCCTGAACTTTGCCCTGCCTCAAAGTCGTATTCTCCAGCAGAGAAGGAACGTGTTAACCTAGGAGCTGTAGCCACATCTCCCAGACAGAAATTTTTCCATATGTTTTAAATAACTCCTGTAACTCCACTAAGAAAGTGCAGCTTCAAGAAAAAAATGCACATTTCTAATCTGGGTTCTGCCACTATCTAGTTTAGAGAGAGACTTTTTAGTTCTTTGGCATCATTCAGGCCAGGAGCAATTTCTGATGTAAACCCATACAAGCAGGATGTTACTGAAACTGGCTTTAGGCTCTCAACACTCTGAACTCTGCCAACATCTGGAAAATCTGGCTTTGAGTGCTTGGGGAGGGAAGGAATTTTTCTCCTACAAGTGAGAGGAATGGATAAGCTTGCAACAGCACCTGCATTATCCATTTCTTTGTGAGACAGAAAACAGCCATGCACCATCTGAAGCAAGCTGATGCTCCCTGACAACTGATGGAAAGGCCAGAGGGGCTCTTTGTGTCTTGGTGGGTTGCTGGCAGCTGCTGGGCACCTTCTCAGTTCTGCCTGAAGAAGAAGGGCCCTTTCCAGTCCACCCAGCATCTGGGTACAGGGACTTGGTCTCTTACTGGTCCCAGTGCTGATGGGTCTGCAGTCCGAAGGAAACAGGTTTGCAGCTGAGTTTATTGATGGAGTGCAAGCAACAGAAAGGGCCCTCACAGAACCCAGATTTCCCTGCAGTGGGACAAGAGCTGTGCCCTGGGAACTGGCTGGGCCCAGACAAACCCTTCCCTTTGTGTGGGGACAAGTGAAACCTAGAGAGCTCAGTCTGCCCCACTGAGCAGCTTCTGGCTGCAGGCAGGCACCTCTGGGAAACTGCAGAGCCACAGAGGAGGAGAGGGTGGGTGAGGTTTGGATGCCTCTGCTAAAGTGGAACTAGGAGGAGAGGGAGTGTGATGGCCTGTCGGAATATGGGAAACACTGCCAGCCCCATGTGTCTTCTCCTTGAGCTTCAGGAGACCTTGTGCTTGGTGCCCCGAAGCATGACTGTGCTGTGTAAAAGGGGTGGTGCCACAGCATGGGGAGCTGAGGGTCCCCAGTTCTGTGGCCTCTTGTTGCCAAGTCAACTTCTCCCTGTGTTAGCTGTGATTACTGGCTGCCTCATTAAGGGCTGCCAGAGAAGGGCTGGGAGACCTGCAGGAGCCCTGTGAGGCATAAGCTCTGCTGGAAGCAGCAACTCCAGAGCAGTAAGCAAAGGAGACCATCCTGCTCTCTCCCTGTGGCCAGGGTGCCCTCTGTGCTGGCTAGTGTGGATGCCAAGTGATGCCGAACGTGCTCCTGGAGGCAGAGAGGCCTCGTTAGCCGGGAGCTGGCTGGCAGGATGCTCCTGTGCCCGGCTGCTGGCTCTTAACCATCTCTTTGTACGGGGAGAGGCAGCAGCCTGTGAGCTGCCACCTGTTGTTAATCTACGCCCGGCTAATCCATTCTGGACTGCGTCAGCAGTTCAAAAGGGCACTGTTAGTATTTTTTGCCAGCTTCAATTAACGTGAGATTTTGGAGGCCCCTCTGATCACATTTCATCTGTCATGAGTCAGGAACAAACCAGCCAGATTGCAGTTGAGAGGAGAGAAGAGAAGGAGTTTATTGCAAACCAAAACAACAACAACAGTGTTTGTGCCCCCCTTGGCCAAGGTGGCTGGGAAGCAGGGACCTTCCCAGTGATGCCACTCCTTTCAAAATGTGGAAAAATAAAAATTGGTGACTGGAAATTCCAGCCCTTCACCTCCAAAAAAAAAAAAAAAAAGCTGCAAGTGCAATAACTTACTTCAAAAAAAGTTAAAAAGAATCAAGCTGCAAGACTGTTTGTTCTCTTTTAATATTCCACTGTAATGAACTGGTAATACATGATTGCATAGGCAATAACATTGCATGGCACAAACCTCATGTGGCAACATTTTAAATGATATTTTTTATTCTTTTTTTTCCTGAACATTTTAAAAACTTTTTTATTTTTTATATGTTCTACCCCAGGCTGTTAAGCTAAAGAGAAAAAAAAAAGGTAGCATTTATACAAGGTTACAATATTTTACAACAAAAAAACCAATAATATTGATTGAGGTTTGTTTTCTTTCTTTCTCCCAGTCTCTCTTTCAAGCACTGCACACCTTAACCGATATATTATTATACATTGAAAACTGTCCTTCAAAATCAGTAGTATAAAAGTCCTAGCTCTACCTACCTACCTAGATATGTGGGGGGAGTGGAGAACCATGTTACCAGCAAAGAGTTAAGGGGGTGCAAGGCCGATCCCTCGCCTCCTTCCAGCTCCCTTCAGGAAACTGCAAAGGGCTAAATGACTTTCCATCCGATTCCACCCCCTTCCCATTTGGGTTTAATTTCTCCCTCGGTCTGTTTGCTTTTTGCTGTGTCAGTCAGAGCAGCAAAATAAACACGGGGCTCTGCCTCTGCTTGATTATTTTTCAATCCTTTTCCAAGAAACTACCTTTTTGCCTTAGTTTGTTTGGAGAGTGTTTTACAATGTGCTGCCCGGTCTGAGCGTACTCTGGGAATCAGGGAAACGCGCCTCCCCACCCCAAAACACCTCCACTGCAGGAGGAAGCCAGCGGGCAGCCCTGCTCAGCAGCACACGGGTACACCTGGCCCGGGTTGGTGCTGCGTCCCCTCGGCTGCTGGGGCAGGTGAAACCACGTGTGCTGCAGCTCTGCGACCTCACGTGTGACACATTGTCACCGCGTGTGGCCTTCCCCTAACACCCTGCCCATGCTGATGGCTCAGGCCAGGTGTTGTCCAGCAAGGACATGTCATCTGGCAGGGATGCGCATTCCAGCAGGGATGGACACTCGCTCACACTCTGCCATGGGCTTTAGAGGAGAGGGAGGGTTCTCTTTTTATTTTGCTGTTGTGATCTTCCTCCCTGTAGGCTCTACTCAGGTAAGTGCTGGGGCAGTGGGACCTGAACTGGGTAGCATATTCTGGAGGAGGCAGCCGGAGCCTGGCTGGAGAGCCTGCTGGGAGCACAGGTGGGCGGCACTGCTGGCAGTGGGTGACGTGCCAGGGGGCTGACCTGGCCCCTCTCCAGGAGCTTGTTGAGGCACAGCAGCCCTTAGAGTCTGGACCCTGCAGGGCCCAGCAAGCCCAAGCCTGGTTCCCCACTGGTTTGCAATTGCTACCAACGCTCTAACTACTGCTTGTAGGCAAGAAGTGCCTCCGAGTACTTGGCAGTGAGTGGTACCCAACCACTTTTAAGCCAGTGCCAGGAGCCCATGCTGCTCTCACTATTTGCATCCTCCTGGTCTCAAAGCTCTGGGACACCTCTGGGGTTCCCAGCCATGGGCAACACAGGGCAGCCCCCTTGTAGGATACCTGCTGCATCGCCAGGGCCAGGACTGCTTCGGAGAAACATTTTGCTACCTCCATGAGGCTGGAGGGAGCAGCTGGGTGAGCCCAGCTAGCTGGGCTGTACCCACAGAAGATGCCACCACATGGGCATGGCAGGCGTTGGGATGGCTGACGCTTCTGAGATATTTTGGTGGTGGATGGGGACAAAGCTTGCAGCTTTGAAGGCAAGTCCAAGCCAGGGAATTCTGATTCAATGTATAGACAGGAGTAAAATACTAAATAAGAAATAAATAGAGAAGAAAGTCATAAATAGAGTTGAAAGGTATTAAAATAACAACGACAATAATAATCAAAAAAGGTATCATCGTGGTAACTTGATATTGCAAGAACAGCACTGACCCTGTGACCCTTAAGAAATGCAGTAGCTGCAGGCTGGCTAGGTTAAGATACATATATATATATATAAGTATATATATATATATTTTTATACAGTTTTTCATGTTAATTTAACAGCTAGTTTTAAAAACCCTTTTAAATTAATTTTTAAAATGTGTGTAAATACAGATGCATGTAGCTTAAAAACTACCAGAACAACTGCTTTTGAAGATTTGGGAGGGGCACCCCTTCCAGCATTACCCACAAGTGTGGGTGCAAGGGACTGTGCTGGAATGGCAGCAGCACCCAGAGAGGTGAGGCAGAACCCAGTGAGCAGTGGGGCTGCCTGCAGCTGGAGGTGGGAAGGGAGCCCTGCAGAAGGGGGTGCAGGGAACAACATTCCCCTTGCCTCATGGTGTTTTCAGGCGGGCTGAGGGCTGGGCACGCGCACTGGTGTTTAAATTAGACTGAGTCCAACATGTGCTTTCCACATGAATTTTAAGGTGAGAGAAAGCGGGGGCCAAGCTTCTCTAAATGCCAAGTCTGCTGTCAGGAGACTCTCCTCTCTCTCTCTAACAAGACAGGGATACAGCACTTAATCCTCTGGACTGTTAAACAGCTCAGATGAAATACTGGCCCTGTGGAACTCTGTGAGGAAAAGCTACCCTTTAACTTCAGTAGGGAATGCAGCTAAGCTCTTGAGTAGATACAGCCCTCCACTGGAGCTGCCTTCAGAACTTGCAGGCTAAGCGAGACCTGTCCCCAAATGCCTGCCCACCCCACTGCCCTCTCCTTAGCTCTGCTCGGGCAGCAGCCCTCCACAGATTCCCTGCTGACAGTGAGAAGCATCAAGATCCTCAGGGTACCCGCGAAAAGGCTCTCAACACTGTGCTCAGCTGCCTGCACAAAATCTGATGACAAATTGCCTCCTGCCACCAGTCGCTGGGTGGCTGAGAAGCTCAGTGGCTTCTGGGGTACCCAGTGGTGATGTATACACCTCCAACTGGTCAGCACGATCCTGCCTGGTTCAGTGATCAGCATCACTTTCAGCATCTAAGCCACCACGCCTGAGGCCTAAGCTGAATGTTTAGGCTGTGATGTAAATCCTGGCTGCTTGTGGTGGGAGAGGCCCTGGTTATGCAGACGGTGTGGTGAAATGCATGCTGCCTCCCTGGGCATAGCAGGGAAGGCATCTCTTAGCATTTCTGAGGAGAGAAAAGAAACAGTACTACTGGTGTTTTCTTATTCCAGTAAATATATTACTTTTGACTTAGCAATGGTGTATCATTAAGGTAGTGTATGACAGTCTAGGCACTATGGAAATACTTGTATAGCTCATTAACCTGAAGCCTGACATTTGGTTGTAGCTTATTTGGAGCTTTTCCCAAGACCATTAGATATTCCTGGACCTTAAACTACAGGATCCCCTAACACTGAGCATGGGGAAAGAGGGCAGGGTGACAAATCAGTTTTTATGGGAGTAGTACTCTATAACTCCTTTGCAAATCTCGGAGATGGCTTCCCCAGCTCAAGCCCAGCTTGTATCGCCACACTGTGTGGATGGTAGTGCTCAGCTGACTTTCAGCTTCTCCTTGGTGGTATTTCAGTGGGGTAAAAGGATGTTCCAAAATTATTCCAAGCACTATGATCATTGAAAAACTTGTAAAATGTTTAGCCTTGCAAAGGAGATCTTACTTAAGAGCTCTGTGCAGGTAAGAGCACTGGGAGGGAAAAGCAGAGAGGCACATTGGTTCAGACGAACCAGGGAAGTTCTGGTGTCTTCTACTTCCTCTGCAAAGTGAAGAGGATCTGAGGTGGCTGGAGATGGGGCAGCATCACCTCGTCCTCCCTTGAGCCCCTTCCCAGCCTGTTCCCTTTGCTGTCCCTATGTGCAGAGATGCCCACAGCCATTGTGTGCAACAGGGCACTGGGGTGGAGGGCTGAGGGAGGGCCTGTCATGGCACAAGTCTGACCCCAGAATGAAGTGTATGAGGAATTTGGTGGCCTTGTGTCACTGTGGATGTGTGCTAATGCTTAAGCTCTTTCTTAGAGCAGTCTTTCTGGGGACTTGTGGATTTACATAGCAATTGTGCATCCCTGCCAGAGCTGCTGTCTCTAAATTGAGGTTAGTAATTCCCAACCCAGTGAAAGCTGGAGGAAACCTTTTCTTGTACCACCACGCTTGTGAACCTCAGCATAGACCACGACCAGGGAAAGCAAAGCCCAGGCACTCCCTGGGGCAGTGAGCCATGCTGGGAAGCTTTTGTTTGCTGAGGTGTATCTCCATCTGGGTCACCAGAGGGCTGGCAAAGACTCTCAGCATGGCAACACTGTGCCATGGTGGGTAAAGGGGCATCCCCTTCACAGGCCTCTACAACTCTGTGCTTCATCTCAGAGTACAGTTGAAGATGGAGAGGGAGCAGGGTAGAAGGAGGTGGGCTAATGCTGCCTTTTTTCTAGCTTCAGTTATCTTCCCAGCCCTGTTCCACACTCAGCTATGGGAAGTTGTAGCTCCTGCTAAAATGATGTTAGCAGTGTGAGAAGTCTGTTTGCTGGTGACAGAGTCCCCACCCAGTACCCTGCCCAGGGCAGAATATGTGTGTGAGTGTGTGTGTGGGCGAGTAGTGGGATGGCAGAAGCTGCTGAAAGGCCAGTGGGCTCTTGCTCTTTGGAAAGGCAGATCTGGTGTCAGAAAAAATAGTGGGAAGAAAAAATGCCCAGGTTATTGGAGAGGTGGCAGTGAGAAGGGATGCATCCCATCCCAGATCTTGATGGAAGAGGTGCTTGCTCCACAGCCTCCCTCTCCCTGCCTGATCCCAGGAAGCCGGGAGCTGCCGCGTTCATGCTGGAAACACTCCACTTACATTAACATATGTACTTTATACGCCTAGGGTAGCTAAAAGTGCTGCATTCAGATCCCCGAGGAGGCAACTGCTGTCTGGAGTCCAAGCGGATGGATTTATTGGGCTGTCCCCGTGTGCTCTCTCCGTGTCTCGCGGGCGCTGGGCTGCAGCCCTGTCATGTCGCCCAGGAGATTGCGGCGCTGTGCTCCTTTGCTTTCATCCTCAGGGCAGCGATGCTGGAGGTCTTGCGGTCCGGCTCGCTGTTCAGCTCGTAGCCATTGAGGCTGGGGCTCATCCCGGCTGTACCGAAGAGGCCGCCCATGTGAGTCTGTCCCACGTGGCTGCCGGGCCCGGAGACTCCAAGGAACTCGGAGACGCCGCCGGCCGCGTGGGGGTGAGCATGGGGGGACATGCAGGAGGGCACCGTCTCGCAGGGGACGACGCAGGCAGGCACAGGGGAGGCAGCTCCATTGTTGCCAATCCAGGAGGGGTTCTGGATCTGGGGGTGGGAAAAAAAGCATCAGAGTTGCCCCGTGCAGGATATGTTGGGCAGCTGGCCTGGGGGAATGGAGTGTGTCCAGCCCCAGCCTGGCAGGGCAGCCTAGCGGAGGGGCAGCCAGTGAGACCGGCAAGCAGTTTCCTGGCCCCGTGCAGCTGCGACACCCTCAGCCCTGTGGCATCCAGCAAATCCACTCCAAAATCTGTATGCTAGCCTGGACAGGGGCAGGGAGTGTAGCAGGATAACTCACAGGGAGCAGGATTGTGTTCCTCCTCTGCCACAGCATCTGTTTATTTATTCCTGTCCCAGACACTTCTCTTCTTTTTTTGTACCATGAGCACTTTTCTCAGCACAGGAAACTTTGTGTCATCCATGGTGTTTCCGTGGTCCTACTCATTACAGAGGGATCAGGCAGAAAGCGGTGCTGTGAGGCGGCGGATCCACCTTCCTTCTCCAGCTCAGGGCAGCTTTGCCTAGGCAAAGGGCTATTTTGTACCACACAGACATACCTGTAAGAGCTGAGCTGCCCACAGACCCCAGCACAGGCAGCTTCATTGCCCCTCTCCCCCAGCAGTGCCCATCGAGGCAGCATCACCCACCCTGCTGCAGAGCAGAGCCCTGCAGGGCCACCTCAAGAGACCATCTGGGATCCTGCAGTATCACTCATAAAATGACATTGCAGAAGAAGAGAGGAGGGTTCAGTATTGGCCAGTGGGAATAGGTGTGCTGCAGCAGGGGGCACATGGGCAGGACGAAAGGGGGGAGGCGCTGAGCAGCTAGCTGGAGCAAGAGAGCAAAGGGCCGTTTATCCCGCTGCCCCTTTCCACTGCTCACCCTTGGGCCCTCTCTGATCTCTTACCTCCTGCAAACTGCTTTTCAAATTTTTGATCTCTTGTGCTGGGAGAGGAGGGCAGTATGGAGGGAGAGAGCAGTGTAAGTTACAAAGGCAAGAGAAGGACATGCTGAAAAGGCTGCTGAGAGTGGACATGCTTGAAAAGCTGCTTTGGCATCTCAGCTGTTTGAAAAGGACTTCTTGTTCAGTTTAGGGGAGATGCCAAGCAGGAGAGAGGTCGAACACTCCCGGCTTGGCTGCGGGGTAGCATTGGTACAGCACTGGCTGGGGAGGCAGCTGACAGACAGGGTGTCAGAGAGGGAAGACTTCCAGCAGATCTGTGAGGACAGTCAGGTTCAAAGCATCATGCCTGCAGAATTGCGCCCTTGAGCAAATTCTGGGTGGTGGGAAGAGGAGTGCAGGATGGAGGGAGTGCTTTCTAGGGCACAGCCTAGCCCTGGAGCTAGCAAACCCCAGTCTGCTTGGCATCATCTGAAGTGTTGTTAAACTGGGGCTGGCCCAGTGTTTAGGAGGCTGTTGTGCTGACAGGTTTTCCAAGACAGGAAGCTCAGGAGGGGAAGCAGCCCTGTGACTTCCTTCCAGGGTCAGGGCAGGAACAGTTTCAATAGGACTCAGAAGCAGCCCCAGGTACCCCAACAAGGCTGCTCCCTCCTTTCCTTTGGAGCATAAATCTACAAGTCCCTTGGGAAGCATCCTCAGATGTCACCAAGTGTGCTGTGGGTACCACAGCCCATCACTGGGAGATGGCTGTGGGAATTTGCCAGGGGAAAAATGCTTTTATCCAACCATCATGTCCAAGGGGCATGGAAACCAGACATGATAACAGGAAGCCTCCCTGGGATCTGCTATTCTTTAGGCATGAATTAGCCTTTTGGATCTTTTTCAAGCCAGTGGAAAGTTAGTGGGCAGCAGCACATGTGATAGGATGTGCTAAGCAGGACAATCTGTGCCCAAGGGTGCTGCTCTATGTCACCCAGTGCTGGGCTTGGTACCTGCTTTAAAGATGGCTGCTCTGGGCCAGGGCATGAGGGAGCCAAGCAGGACACCTGACTAAAAAAGCTGCCAGCCCTTCAGTGCCTGACAGTATAGCCCCGGTGTCCTTGCAGCCTTGCATAAGAGCAGGTGGATGCACCTGAGAAGTGAAGCATGACTTGGAGGGAACTGGGACCAGAGGCAGCGTGTCCAGCAAGCACTGTGCCCAGGCAGGGGAATGCACTCACCTGGGCGTAGTTCTCAGCACGGGTGAGCAGGGGCAGCTCATAGGCAGTGGAGAAGTGGGTCCGGACCTGCTGCATCTGACCGAACCGCTCCCGCTTGCGCCATTTCGCTCGCCGGTTTTGAAACCACACCTGGGGAGAGGAGACAGGAGGGCTGTGAACAAGGGGAGCCCGGCAGTTGCTGGTAGCTCGGCAGCCCTGAAGAGCCCACCAGAGGGCAGGGCCTCACCAGGCGGATGGTTTTGTATGGCATGGAGATGGGCACTGCTCCACAGCCATGCTCTGCACGGGAGAGGCAGTCCTTTCCTGCTTCTCTTGAGGGTCTGGGGCCAGCCTGTGCTCCTAGCAAAGGACGCACTCCAAGCAAAAGGGGATGCTCATCTTCTGGTGCACGGCCTCTCTAGGGACATTCCCAGCTCTTGCCTCCCACAGCCTGATTTGCCCTGGGATAGCCCATCTTCCTCTCACCCCTAAATCTGTGTTACCCAGGCTCTGCCTGCAGCTCTCCTGCTGTCAGCCAGTCTCAGTCGAGAAGTGTGAATACATCCGTGTGTGCTGCTGCCAGACTGAAAACAGCAGTGACGGGGCTTTCCCCAAGACTAATCCCGGCTGTGATGATGCCATTGACTGCAGCTTGCATTTCTCACCAAACTCTCTCATTTTTCTTAACCGCAATGAGAAATACAAAGCTGAACACCCCTTCCCTCCTTAGCTGCAGGAAAGGACAGGTGCCCTTCTACATCATGCTTTGCTTTACACTGAGTTTTCTTTGCAAGGTTTGCTACTCTTTGCTTCACAGTACTGCTCAGATCCCTTCAAGGCAAAGACCAAAACTCTGTTTCTGCTCTTATTTTTACTGGCTTGACATCAGTGTGGATTATTGCACTGTTGTCAGCACCATTGCTCCTGATTTGCATCAGCCTAAGAGAGATCAGAGCCTGGCCCAGTGTCTTCAAAGCCTCTTGAAGCTCGTGAGTCAGGGAAACACATCAATCAAGAGCTGCTTTGAAGGCACTGAGAGATGAGGGCGATCACCAGGGGCTGGGTTGTGCAGGTCACGCCAGTGCATGAAAGGAGCACTCCTAGAGCCTCTCGGCTCTGCTTCGAGTTTTACACGGTGACTCGCTGTGGGGAGGACAGAGGGGGTATTGCTGACAAGCAGCTTGGCCCTTCCCACGCCTGCCCGTGGGGCAGCTTCGCTGCTTGCCAGGCACCTGGGGAAAGCAGACGCCAGGTAGGAAGCTCATGTCTTCGGAAGATAGCAGGACAAGCCAGGTGCTTGGCACAGGGTGGGATGGCAGGACAGTTTTTGCAGGGGCAGGAGAGCTGTGGCACCTGCAGCCTGAATCAGTGCAGCTAGAAGCTGCTACAGGGAGGGATAAGGAGCTTGGGTTTCTGGTCTGAGCTGACCTTCCTGTTTGTGCTGGAAGAGTTGTTTCAGGCTCTCCTGCTTCAGTTTCTGCCTTCCACCACACAGGTAGCCTCTCACAGCCAGGCCTGTGGTATGAGTAGGCAGCTGAGGGTCTGGCCATGCACTGTGGTCTGCTTGGGGCAGGGAGCCGATAACGCAGCTGCCGGGCACATGCTCCACGTGTGGGCTGTGCATAGCACAGAGTTTAGTGCCCTGCCCCACAGCCATGGCAGTGCCACTGGCATGGGCCATCCCCCAGCTGGCCAGAGTAGCCATACCCAAAGCAGCAACCTGCTATCAACTCCCTACCCCAAATCAAAAACCCTATGAGTGTTTTCAGTAGGTGCAGAAAGCACCGGCAGAAGCATCCTAACGTTATCCCAGCTGAGCACACGCTGCACACACAGAGCGTCCTACTGGAGCAGGTTTGATGCCTCAAGCATCTGTCTGTTTTTCTTCTACCTCTTCTTGGCACAGCCACTCCAGCCCAGCTGCAGGCCAGTCCCAGGGCTGGCCTGGATCACGCCGCTTTGATCTGCAGATTCAAAGTTAGCGGTGGTGACCCGGTTCCTCCTCAGGCGGAGGAGGCCCTGCTGTGCACAGAGGGGTGGAGAACAGGTAGGGAGCAGAGTGCTGGCTGTGCATGAGGCCGGGATGAACATATGCCAGGCATACATGACCATTCCCTGTGTGGTGAAGGCACCGGCTGCCTTGCCTGCCTGAGCATCCCACCTGGGAGCAGGGTGGCTGAGCTCAGGCCCCCACAGCAGTGTGTGGCTCTGCGGTGTGACCTTCAAAACCATCAGTGCAGGGTCTGTGCCCTTGTCTCCCCAGGACAGCACAACAGCTGCCTTGACAGAGCAGAGTGAGGTCTCGGCCTCTGCTCTAACACATTTATGCACTGGATTGAACAGAGCAAAGTGGTTTAAACTGGCAGTTTCTGAATTGCCACGTGGCTGGTGGGCTGGGAGGACGTGGCAAGTCATTACATTAGGCTGAAGAAGAACAGTGTTTTCAGTCCAGCTGTTGGTGTCACAGGCACCAGAGACACTCTGAGAGCTGACGGTGAGCTCTGAAGCACTTGTGGCAGGGTTTGGACCACTTTTAAAGTTCTCCATTCTCCTCTGGTCCAAATCCTCATAGGCTGCTTGGTATCTTGCAGTTGGGTTTCTTCAGGCCTCCACAGTGCTCCGGGGAAAACAAGACAGGCATGGCAATGTATAATGTGAAAATGTCAGCAAAAAAACCCAACTAATCCTCAGTATTTCCACAGTCTTAGAAGATGCCTGCTTTTAAAAAGCAAATCTAAACCCAAACAGAAGTCCATTTTCCTTTCATTGCCTGTCACTCCTTGTCAAGAGCAGCTGTTGTGGGATGGGGATGTGACAGTGGAGGTTGCAGTGGCTAGTGCACATATCCTCTGGGATCAGGATGGGCTACTTCGTGCAGGGGCCGGCAGTCACTGTAGGCTGAATCTCAGTGTTAACAATTAGGGTGGGAGTGTACGGTAATGTCATGTATCTTGACTCCTGCAGACAATGCTTTGATAAGCCCTGATGTACCAAATCAGCCCTGTAAAAATCTACAGAACAGAGAATGTTTCATGTCTCCATAAACATCCAGCCATCTGCTGGTACCTAAATCCATATGCATACACAGCTGATGTGCTGTTGCAGATGGAGAGGCCAGAAGTGGCCTGAGACAAAGCAAGGAGGCTCCTGCTTACTCTCTTGCTGCCTCTACCCTTGCACCCGGTGAGCACTGCCAGTCTGCCCCTGCCACCAAGCAGGAGTGTGCCCTGCACAGGGCACAGGTGGATGGGCTCAGCTGGGACCTCAACCAGGCCACTGACCGTGTCTGGATAGTTGGGGGCTGCATCACTGATTTGTCCTTCCTCCAAGTTAAAGAAAAAGATGTTTTCCCCTCTCTGCTACCCCCACCACGGCAGTGGTAGGTGAGGCTGACCTGCACTTTTGTGGTGCAGTTGGGCTGGTGATAGCTGTGGGGTTGTGCTCATGCCCTGTGCTCAACACCCCTCACTGCATCACTGCTCTGATGCAGGTAAGAGCTGCCCACCACGTTCAGGTCTCTTGTGCTTTTGCTCTCTTCTGGCAGCCTCACAGCATCCATTCTCCCCATTCCTGTCCTTTCACCCTGCTACCCTCCTCCCTCTGCTCAGTCTCCATCTGTCTGTGTTCAGGACCCCATCCCTCTGTGAAAGGCCAGGCCATCTCCCCTCTTGGCAGAGATGGCCACCAGCCCTTTGCTTTTTAGACTGCAAGAACAGAGCCAGAATTCATCCTTGAGTGCTGAAACTGGACACCATTTTATCAGTGGCCTGGAATGGGAAATTGGAGCCTGGGATGAGAGAATTGAATAACTCGAGCTTGTTTTCATTTCATGTTTAATTTCCTGCAGGCTTAGCTCAGTCTTTCCGCTCCTTCCACCAGCCTCCCAGGGTTTTATGGGGGAAAAGGGATCAAGATATATTACTTCTTGCTTTGCTTTGCTTTTTTTCTTTTCTTTTTTTTCCAAGGCGGTGATTTTGCTACAGCGGAGTTTGACATTTCCCTCTCACTTTCAAGCCCCCACCGCATCACAGGGTCACCACCAAAAACATTTCATTAATGGTCCCAGAAATCATAAGGCTGGCTCTGAGGGGGGCTGGCTGAGGGGTTATATTCCCTGGCTGCGAAGCCTCCTTCCAGCACCATCCCTTTCTTCTCTCCCAGAGAGCAGTCTAGGAGGCAAGTACTGATAACCCAAGAGAGATAAGCAGCAAGGGCCAGGCTGGCATGGGCTTGGGATGTGCTTGTGTGTGTGTTTCTATGCAAGGGGAAGGAATCGTGTGAATACACGTGTCTACCTTGTTTTTCTAGTGCCACTGCCTCAGACGTCTGCTGCAGACCTGGATGAGCTGGAGGAGACTCAAGCAGTTGCTGATACCAAGCAGAAGCTCTTTCTGAGGTTCTGCAGCCCCAGACATGGAAGAGGAGAAGAAAGGAATGGGATATACATGTTGTGTAGGACTTACATGAACACAGCACCCCCTGTGCACCCTTGCAGGTTTGTGGCTGAACCATAGCAACCTCTTCCTGGCTGTGCCTCTGCACAGGGCTTATGCATGGCTCCCACTTTGGAAAACAGGGATGTGCAGTATCTTAATAGTACATGGAAACAGGAAAATGTTGCATTGCATCACAGAGGGAATTAGCTTTGACTTTGTCAGACACCAGTACAGATGGCTGGAAACTGAGGCAGACAGGGAAATGGAGCAGGAGAGGGGCCAGGCCATGGAATGCCACTGCTTCCCAGACAGCATGGTCCACCCCATGTATGCTGCTGGTGTGGGCTCTTCTCCTGGCACTGAGAACTCCGGCAGCTACTTCACTAATGAAGCGTGAGCTTGGGAAAGGCATGGAAAAATCAGAGCTGCCACTTGCCTGTCTGGGTTCCACATCTGCTCCTGCCTGCAGTGCAGCTGGTTATGCTCCTCAGGATCAGGCCTGGCCAGAGGGGATGACCTCCAGCCAAAAGCTGTGGGAGGGAGCATCACACCTTAAACCTGCTGTGTGCCTCACCTTTCTGCCGCCTTGCTTTGCTTAGTTCAGCCTTGCAGGCAGCTGAAACTGACCTCCAAGAATCATTCCAGGGCAGGATGATCTCTTAGATGACAATATTTTCCTTGGGAGAGGGGCTACTGTGATTCCCTCAAAGCCCGTGGGGCTGCAAGTAGGTGTGTGCCCAAATACCCCACAGCAGCCAGAGCCTTTCCCAGCACAGTGGAGGTTGTCTGAGTACCTAGCAGTTATTTGGCTTGCAGGGGAAAAGTAGTGGGGGGCTCATGGCTGATTTGTGATTTCCACCCTCTAGCCCTTGGTTCTTGGTCCTTGCAGTAGGTGTTTTCTTCGCCATCAGTCTCCTGAGCTGCAGCCCCGTGCCTGTACCCACTCTTGGGCTGTGAGCTAATGGTCCTTGGTGCCACACTGCTGGTGCTGGAAGACCCCCACAGAGCAGAACTACCCAGGGGCTGGGAGACCAAAGTCAAGCCTAAACAAGCTGTAGCACAGCCCAGAGCTGAAGACAGGCACTAGGGTGATTCACTAAGGAGTTGACTCCAAAAGCCTCCCTCACAGGAAGCGCAGCCCTGTGCCATCAGAAGACGAGTCCTGTGCCACCTCAGACTGCCCCTCCACACCTCCTGGGGCCTGCCACTGCCATGCCAAGGCTAAGCAGCTTAGTAGCCAGCAGCCCCAGCCCCCTGGGAACACATGTGAGATACCCAGCACCTGGGCTGCCTCTGAGCCTGCCCAGCCAGCACCCACTGCACTGGGCACAAGTGTGGTGGTTCTCACTCTCCAGTGACAGGAGTCTGCATTGCTACCGACAGCACGGCAGTCCTTCATCACCAGGTGGTGGCCTGGTGCCAGCCTGTGGCCCAAGTCACCAGGTCCTTCCCGGCAGAGCCGAGGAATGACTGAAATGAAAGTGCTTACTCCTTTCACCATGGGGTAAGTGCTCAAGCAGCCAGGCCACTTAGACAAGCCCTTCAGCAGCTCTGTTACACGAGCCCTGTCATCGCCATCCCAAGTGAGAGGTGTGCACTGGCAGTGGCAAGAGTAGGGAGGCTGTTCTTGGCTGCCTGTGGCAACAGGCCACTGGCACGCTTATCTCAGAGCAAGCCGAAACCCCTCTTTTGCCAAATATACTCCTGGCTACCTTGCTTCTACTCTCAGCTGAAGTGTTATCCAGTGGTAAAGTGGGGAAAACCCCCGAAATGAAGGGTCATGTGTAAGGAACTTGTAGATTGCATCTGCCTTTCCTGCCCTGGCTCTAATGGCCAGCCCTGCACGCTGCCAGGGACGACACAGTAGCTGCAAACGCTGGCTCAGAAGCGAGCAGGAGGAGCTCGCCACCCTCCAGCACCTCATTCTCATTCCTGAGCAAAAGGAATTTCATGCACTGTGCAGCCAGTAACCCGATGCTATGCCTGGCCTCCCAGGAGACCCCATTAGCACTTGTGGTGTGTTCTTGGGAAATCAAGAGCTGCATCCAGTGGCACAAGTAAAGATCTGATGTTCGTAGCACTGCCTTGCTCTGCCCATCCTGCAGTGCTCAGCATGCAACACTCGGGACCAATGGGAATCGCACTGCTGCCTACTGAAACCCAGCCGTGTCCAGGCTGAAGAGAAACAGCTGTGGGGAACAAGAGCACACCAACCCTGCAAACCAATTTAGGCAAGCAGACAAGAAAAATCCTGCTTCTGGTTGAATCCAGGAGTGAATGTACAAACGAAAATGGACTTAAGCATGGATGTGAGCCTTATTTGCAACAGCTACTTGTAAAGGTTAAAGCAGAGAGTAAGCCCGGCTGCCTGGGAGCTGGGAATATTCTTGGTATAAAAGAGAGAATCAGGTGTCTCTATGGGCCAGTTATTCTTGATGCTAATGTAGGTTCTGGGGGTGGTGAGCTGACAAATGCCTGCAGACGGAAGTTACAGGATTAGCTGTGCCGGAGAAGGAGCTGGCCACCAAGGCGTGAGCTGCAGATGTCCGCTCCATGCAGTGGTGCTCCTTTTTGCACATGCTTCTGAGTCCTGACAGGCCTCCTGTTTAACTGTGACTCAGAGGAAAGAGCAGTAGTCAGAGAATCATTCTCTCCTCTGATGTGGATTTCAGCTCTGCTGGTCCCCCAGGTTAGTTCAAGGGAGCTAGTTCATGAGAGCTGGCACCTGTGTGGGTGGAGGTGATTGAGACTCTGTCACACAGAGTGTGGCTGTTTGACTCTCCTGCTCCTTCCAAGGTGGTGGGTGCACCTTTTGCCTCCAGATCTCCAGCTTTCATGCAGTCTCAGTGCTTGCCAAGTGGGCAACAAGAGCTGCCTTTCTTGTATCACCTCACGCTCTCTGGTACTGAACTCCCGGTCACCTCTGCATCCTCATCTGCCAGAAAGAGCCTATCCCGTGGAAAAGCTTGCTCCCACTCAGACCGATGAACCTGTGTCCCCTGCAAGTCTCCTGAAGAGAGCAGGTTTTGTGCAAGCTTTATTCAGGGTGGCAGTGAGGCTTACCCGCCTGCTGTCCCATTCGCTCAAGGGCAAGAGGTGTCTCTGTGAATGCTGAATTGCAGGACACCAGACCAAATAAAGGAGCTGACACCAGTGTCAGACATGGATGTACCTTCTTGTCCTTTCCCTGTGCCACAGGCTCTGATTAGGGCTCGGCTGCCTGCAGCTTATGGTGGGGCTGCAAAGGATCTCGGAGGTTTTTTGCAACTCATCCACCCCTCACCCAGCCCCAGGCCTTCCCCCCATACCTGTACACGAGCCTCGGTGAGGTCTGTCCTCATGGCTAGCTGCTCCCTGGCATAGACATCAGGATAGTGGGTCTTCTGGAAGACCTTCTCCAGCTCCTCCAGCTGGTAGCTTGTGAAGGTGGTGCGGTTCCTCCGCTTTTTGCCCTTGTTGCTCTCCGAGTCAGCCTTGTCCATGGGGCTGGGGAGGTCTGTGCTGGCCCTGTCCTGGGGCACTTTCACCCCGGCGTCCTTCACGCTGAGGTAGCTGCTGTCCATTGCTGAAGGGTCGGAGCTTGGCTGCAAGTCAGGCTCTCCCAAACCGCTTTCCTTACCTATTTGGGTGGGAGGTAAGGGAGGGAAGAGGAGGGCAGGTTTGACCAGGGGTAGGGGGCAGGGAGAGAGAGAAGGAAACAGATGTAAATCTCTTGACCAATTTTGCCCAGCACAGATGGGCAAGAGGAGGTTGGGGCAAGCTCTCTCAGCTCCTGCTCCCTCTCAGAGACCCAGGTGGGAGGATGAGCCCTGCACACTCACATGCACACATCCCAGCAAGACCCTCCTTCAACCTCCCAACACCCACATCAGGGCTGAACATCATGGAGCACTTTATTCCTTGGTCCTGGCCACAGGAGGGGTCTCTGAGAGGTACCCATCTGCTACCTGCACCATGCAGGTCCCCTGTTACCAGCCCGTCTGTGCTCCCCTGCTGAATAACAGAGTAGAAAACCAGGAGTACACAGCAGCCACATGTGGTGCTCGGTGGGGTCTGTTTTCTGCTCCTGCATCCTCAGGCACTGGTGGTGTGTCAGCAGAGGTGCTCCTGGCTGACACCCGCACTCACCCCCACAGCCTGCCAGGACCTGCACTGCTTTTGGCAAAGAGGCTGTGAACGGGACTTAGTGCCACAGAAAAGGACAGCATGAGACACCTGCGGAAACAGCACCCTCCGTGTGCAGGGCAGAGGGAAATGAGAGGAGTGTGACAGCAGTCTGAGGGGCTGTTCCTGCATGACTGCCCCCCATAATTAATAATTAATGAGGTGTGACATATGAGAGCAGTATGGCAGCGCAGGAGGAAGAGGTTTCAACCACTGAACCAATGAACTGGTTCCTTTCTAAGGCTTAGCAGCTACAGTAAAATCACCTTTGAACTTTGTAACAGGGCATATGCATCCTCAGGCACAGGCACTATGTGTGTCCTCCCCTGCACACCCACTGCCTCCAGTGACAGTGGTGTCCCCTTCATTAGCAAGAGTGATGCTACGCCAGCAGGACCCTGGTGGGGACCCATGGCTCTCTCTTATCTGATGCCACTGCTCTGCATGGTGGGCTGTCCCCAGGACAGAAAAAGAGGGATCTGTGCTAGCGACTAGCCACCTGGCATATAGTGCACAGCCAAGTGTCACACCTGGCCACATTTCTGTCTGCGAACTTTGGGCAAAAACCATGGTAGCCCTACTGCGGGTTTTAACCTTGAGCCACTATGCTCAGTTCCTAAATGTGTGGGAAGTGGTGCTGTGGTATTTTCTATCCATGCTCTCCTTACCAAGCCAAGAGCACATCAAGTGTCTCATCTTTTTAGGAAATTTCACATTAGTCTATTTTTAAATGTTACCGGGCCAGGGTCAGTCTTTCTGGGAAACAGCTCCACCGTTTTGTGATGTCCTCACTGGGAGCTTTTCCCTGGCAGTGTCATAGCCCAGGTCATTAATGCCAGCTTAGGCATCTTAGCCTGTGCCTTTGGCAATACCATTTTTTTTCCAGCACTCATCCCTTGTTACAAATTCCTTCTGCTAATTCACTGTATATTTACAGTTTAGCCCTTCTGTGAACAGCTCTGTCACATCTTCACAGCCAAATGCCCGTGAAAGTGCTTGTGAGGTGTATACAGTGTACAAGTCCTTGCCCATCTCTCACTTCCACAGCTGAAAGGCTGCACTGAGGTGATTGGGATGAAACTAGAAGGATGAAATGTAGCTGTCACCCTCAGGCATTAGGGCAAGGGTGGCCCAGGTTTAAGCCTGGGGGGGATGAGCTATGAAAGAGAAGAAAATTGAGAAGAAAATTGCCCGGGTGGTATAGAGGGCTTGTAGGCAGACCTTGCATGAAGGTAATGGAGTTACCTGCCACTTTCACCCCACTGTGATTTCAGATTTATTGTTTTCTCTAATTTTGTTCCTTCAGACTTTTGAGGAGCTCCCTATAAAGCTTACCAAAGCTCGATGTTGTCTATCTCAGTTTTCTTTGCTTTGATCCTTGGGAACATTTTGCCAAAATTTATGCTCCCTGGGTTCCAGGACCAGTGTCTAGGCCAGTGGCTGACACACTGCCTCCTCTTTGAACCTGCCTTCTCCAACTGGCTGACCTCTCCCACTGCTCCTGGGGGATGCAGGTGGACAGGCCTGTCCAAAATGGGCTGGGACAGCGCCCTGCCCCACAGCCTTGGTGAATCATATACTACAGACATGATATTTATGGTTTTCACAACTGTAAATAAAACAGTTCCAGAAAGTCTGCAGCAATAGACTACCACCTATGAGTGTCAGTAGAGACAGAGTAATAAATAAAGTATTCCAAGAGGTTGGGTTTTTTTTTTCCCTTTCTCTCTTTCTTTTAGTATTTACGATGTCAGGAAGCTCACTACATTTTCCCCCACGGCTTTGTGCTGGCTGCCTCCCTAACTCCTAAGCCCCCTGCAGCTCCAGCAGCAGCCAGCACAAGACCTGAAGCTTTTCCTTGGGAACTCCTCTGTTGTTTTCTATCTGCTTGAAGAGCTCAGCTAGCTGGGGAAGGGTCTGCACAAATACACACAAACACAAACACACACACACATATAGAAAAGCTCTGTGTCTGTTCTAATTTCTTTGAGAGCATAGCTCAAACTGCAGCTGGGAGCTGGGTCCCAGACTTTCAGCGGTGCTGTTATCTCCATCACAGACCATCAGCCCCAAGGAGCAAGGACTGTCCCTGCTGCACACAGAGTGGGTGTTCCTGTGCCTGCTCTGCCAGGCCAGAGCCCTCCTTGCACCTCAGCCATGCTGCTTTCGTGCTCCTGCACTGCAGCAGACATGGGCGTCTTCACCTCTAGCCCCTGAGGGCCCTGGTAGGGATGAGCTGTTTCCATGAGAGGGGCAGAAACTGTGGGATGGAGGGCAGGACGGCAGCATAGGGAGGGCATGGTGTGCATCCACCCTCGGCTGAGCATCCCAAGAAGTAACTCTCATTCCCTAGAAACAGGCTCCCTGACCTCAAAACAGTCATGCTAACTGCTGAAGTGAAACAAATTGCATACATCTGCATATGGATATGCCCAGACTTCCTGTAACGGGAGATGGCCTCAAAGTTTCAGTGCAAAGTTTGGGGTGTCTGTTTCTAATCAAACCTAGAGAGACCTTGGGTTACATATTGTGAAGGTCTCCATGACCAGGAGTTAATGTGAGCACCACTGCACCCTTACAAGCCTGACAGGACTGCTTGGTGCCTCCTTCATTGCTCGCCAATCCATCCTTGCCCTCGAAGCAGTAGAAGGAGGCTATTTTCTGACTTCCCACAATTATACCCTGCTCTCTCAGTGCCTTGGCTGCCTTCTAGACCATCAGCACTCCCAAGACCTTCCTTGAGTCACCCTGTGTCAGCTGTCAGCGGGTAGGAACAGTCCAGGATAACTGTGCATGTGGGCCCCAAGCATCTTGCAGCTCCTTTTGGGCAGGAGGGATATCTGCATTCCCATGTCTTCTGCAGGGCATATGCCTTTCAGATCTCACCACATCTGTCCTGGGGACCCTACAGAGGAGAAAGGGGGTGCAGGAGACACAAGGTAAGGCCCTGAGATAGCCAGGCATTGCACTGCTCTGCTGACACGCTCCTGGAGGGAACAGTCATCTTTATCATGCTGTCAGAGTGTTTGGATTCACAACTTGTATCTGTTTTGTTCCTGAGGTGTTCTGTTTTAGGAGGGTGATGAAGTAAAATCGTCACTATGTACAATCTTATCCATGGATTTTAATTTAGAGCAAAGTCAGCTTGGTGCGTCCACAGGGCAATGCAGAGTTGGACATTTCCAACACACAGCTTTGGGCCCAACTTGAAGTGGTAGGTCTGCTTTGCACAGCACGTGCATGACAAGCCACAGCTCCTGCACGATAGGCTCCTTCACACAGATCCTGTGACGGCAGCCCCACAGCCCAGAAGGCTGCAAGATAGCTACGTGGCCAACACAACCCAGGGGCACAGCCAGCACAGGGCAGTTTTCCTTGGGCTCCGGGCAAAAAAGCCTGCTGGATCTTGGCACTGCTGCTGTACTGCTCTGGCAATATCTTGTCCAAGCTATTACACTTTCAGCGAAGAGCTGATGCTAGCCCAGTTCTGGGAGGCTTCAAGAGTAGCCTGGAACACCTACTGGCACGTGGCATCTCACAGATGCTCTCTGTCTGTGGACAGCCCGTGTCCAAAGAGCATGGCACAGGTGGCATGGGGCTGCACCAGGCTGCCCCTCTGCTCCCACACTAAATGATGTAGGGGCCTTCTGCCTTCCTGTCCCAGTGTGGACACAGGAGTGTTCCCCCCTGCCCATCCCCAAATTCTATGGCCTCCAATGCTGGCCACTTCATGGCCTCTCCGTGCCTGCACAGGTGTGGTCTGACTCTTCATAGCAATGATACTTAAAAAAAATAAAAAAGCTCTTAATGTCATTCTCTCAACTCTTGCTTAAATACCAGTGCTAAAATTTTGCCTAGATAGGGTTCGGGTAGTGTATTTTACACTTCTTACCAAGGCAGATTTGCACCACAGCCCAGCCAGGACACCTCAAGGGCTTGACCAACCACAGGAACCTTATCCAACTCTTGTGATCTTGCCTTAACACATGCTGAAACCATTATACTTGTTTCTAAGCTGTCTGTCGCAGTCTTCTGCCTCCTATCTGTCATTAAAGTCTAGAAGTCAGCACAAGACTATTATTTTTAAAAGTCCACATTTTGGGTTATATAGGAAAAAATGAAGTGACTGGATTTTAGACATATAAAGACCGAAATATTTAGGTTTATTTCTTTTCAGGGAGTCAGTGTTCTTGCAGTCTGCACACATAGAGAAAATTTTAACGCTTTTTTAGTTGTATGTGGCATCACTGATTTTATTAGCAATGATTGGATGCTTAATCATACTTTCATTCTTGTGCCCAGCTGAAGTGTAAAACTGAGCAGCATTCATCTCTTAAATGCAGGTGGTATAATTCTACATAGGACACAAACCATTGGCTTCATTCTGGAAGCTACAGTTGCCCTTTGCTGCTAAGCAGAAACTCCATTTCAGCTCTGGATAAGGATGAATACATGGCCTGTCCATCCCTCCCAGGCAGGGCCCTCATTTGGTTGATTGTGCACAACCTGAAGGAAGGCTGAACACGGTCTATGTTGTTTCTCTGCTCATGGTACAGCATTCACTGACTTCCTATTGTGCTCAGGAGACCACTGCATGGATGTTCTCATCTGCGTGGACACCATCCATCTCTGCTGAACTTGTCAAAGCTGCTGGCACGGCTTCTCTGCTGCCTGCAGCCTCCTGAGCCTCTACAGCGCAGTGGGGACACACTCTGTGGCTACTCACGGTGGAACTCAGAGACTGAAAATAGCTGGAAAATACCTGATCACCTTGGGAAGCTAATTACAGACAGAGCAAAGTCCTACAGAAAAGTCTACTTGTAGAAGAATGAAAGGGGGAAAGGAGTGTTTCTCTCTAATCTGCTCCTCCTGACCACGCCTAGGGCTCCCCTCTTTGAGAAGAGACTTATTTTTCTGAACAGAGCATAGAGCAGGAACAATACTAAGGCCTGGAGCGGAAAGGTCTAAAAAACTCCTTCTGTTCCTGAAAAGCAGCCTGGAGACAGTGTCAAAGGTCCCACGCAGTGGGTCCATGGGTGGTTTTTGGTGGCCCTGAAGCCAGTGTATAACTTGAGTCACTGGCTCTACCTCCACTGTGTGCCTGGGAGATGTTTCTGCAGGAGTTAAATTCACCTCAGCCCTGGCTGTGCTTAAGTCCTCTTGTTCCTGGCTAGCTAGTTCTCCTGGAGTAAATCACTGTATGAGTTTGGGGATGGACAGCTTGATAAACATTAACTCTAGTGCTGCTGAGAAGTTTACATCACAGCAAGCCTGGGGAATATGCACAATTTATCTGGGAAAATTGCTGTTCCTCTCACTTTTATTCTGAACTAGCTTTTTTTCCCCCAATACAAACATCTGTTTTTGAGGGCATGTGTTGCTTTATTGCCTGATTAGCTGGATTCACACACCCTGTGGCTACTTGGGGAGAGCTCAGCATTGTCTGTACAAATGCAACATGTGCTGCTTGCTCCTCTTTCATGTTTTTTAAAGGACGCTAACAAAACTGGCTTTTACATAAACAAATCAGTTCTGAAAACTGCACAAAAGCTGTGGCTAGCGAAAAAGGCACAGCTCGTTCCACAAGTCCTTTTTCATGTGGCACATTCATCTGAAAAGCAGGAAAGTGCTGACTAGCAAATTTTGAAGGCACAAAAATGCTTCTAGCAACCTGCTGCAATTGTTGACTTTCTGGCTCCCAGAACATGATATAAGAAAAGAGCAAGAAAATGTACTGCCATTACCTCCACGGAGAGAAAATGAAACTACTCCATTGCATACCTTGGCTTCCTCACTAGTGAATGTGAAGGGAAATTATTGCTTAAGCTGATATTCTGGAGTTGAGCATCTCAGTTCTCTCTGACGAGCCCATTAATTTCCCAGTGACATGGTTTTGTCCTCTCTGACACCTGAAGGTCTTCAGTATTGCAGGGGGTGACACAGTACCTTGGGGATATGCCAGGACCAGCCACAAGATAACTTTTTAAGCGACAGCAGAGGGAAGTGACAGCTACCTCAGTGGCATCAGAGCCTCATTAGATCCCACACAGCTGTCCCCAGGCACAGGGCTGGGGTGATCAGCTACAGGTTTGCAGCACAGCAGGATATGTGCAAAGTTTGAAAGTGTGACAGACAAGATGGGTCAGCTACCGCATTTTAAAATGTCTCATTTCCCACAGTAGGCATGTCACTAACAGCTAGGAGAAAAAATGTGGGCTTCTGCTCTGTCCTACTTGTGCGTCTGCTAAAACAGTGCATGGGAACCAAAAGCCATCTAGAACTTCTGAATTGATATATCCCCAGTGAGTACCAGCCAAGGAAGATGGACAAGGCAGGCAAGGATGGGAAGGGGACATGAAAGGGCTTTCAGTTTCCGCTTGGCTCTGATGTTGATACCTGTTGGATAAGTAGTCTCCTCCTTCCCAAGCAGTCCTGCATTGCCTTGCCATGGCAGTGATCACCTGAGGGTCCTGGTTTTTCCTAAGCTCCTCAGAACCAGATGTAAGCATCTAACTGCTCTGAAGACTTGGCTTGATGCTGAATAGACGAAATATGTGTTATCACTAAGAAAAAAAATCAGCATCACTAATACTGGACAAAGTATTGAATGGTGTCATCTCAGTCATAGACTCATACCTACACACAGTCTAGTAACTGTTTATTAGGATTTCAGTCCAAAAGAGTCCACAGATCTTTTGCCAAGTGAAAGGCAAAACAGACAGGTCCCCAGCGCTGTTTGGTGAAGACTTTTTTTCTCCACAGACAGGCACTGTAGGGTTTTGCACACCTTAATGCTCAGTCCCAGTGTGGGAACTCTGCTCTGCTCCTGTTGGAGCTGAGTTCTCCTACTGGGGCATCCCTACTGGCTGCCAGCATCTGGAGCAACATCTGCCCAATCCACCTGGTTTGCCTTACCTTGGGATCACTCAGTTATGCCGCTGTTGTGTTTCTTTTAGAAAAATCTAGGTCCAGCAAGGTTGCTCCTCCCCTGCTTGGATGCTATCTCCAGCCGAGTTAGCGACAGTAGCATTTAAGGTAGCCAGGGTTCAACCCCTCTCCCTGAGCTGGGCCTTGTGAAGTCAGGCCCTGCACCTGGAGCAGGGAAAGGTAAGTACTGCAGAGCTCTGGGGCTGACAGCAGGCGGTGCCACGCAGTGCCTGTGGTAGCACTGAGGCCTGTTCAGATGTGAGTGACAGGTGAGGTTAATGCAGGGCTTAGGGCTAAGCTCTCACTCTGAAAGGAAGAGCATGAGAGTTCCCATCAGATGCAGATTTATGTATTCATCTTAACCTCACCTGTGACCTTTGGCCGCTGCAAGGATCTGAAAAGATCCCTCACCTGAGCGCTGCAAGAGAAAAGGGGGCTCTTCTCTGCAAGCTGTTATCTCCTCCAGAGGTTTCCTCCGCAACCAGTCAGTGTCTCTCTTTCCTACAACATGCCCTGGACATTTCCCATACAATTTCCACCCCAGGCTGGGTGCAGGGTGAGCAGGACATCTGCTCTGTCAGGGCAAGAGGGAGGCACGAGGCAGTGGTGCAACCTTCCACGTCTCAATGTGTGTGTTGCCTTCCATGCTAACCACATGCCAAGTGAGGCACCACCAGCCATCACGTGTGACAGAAGGTATAAATCAGCCATCTAGTCAAGAAGGGAGTGGGGGACTCTACTTCCTGCTGGTGAGACGAAGCTGCCTGAAGGGAGTTGATCCTTGCTCTGATGTCTGGCTATGGCACAGTTTAATTCTCTGCTGCCAGCTTGCAGAGTGATTCACCCCGTCCTCTGGGTCAGTGCCTGCCTGGGCGCTGTTCACATCGTTTGGTTGGTTGGTTGGTCTATCTGTCTCTCTCTGCATTCTTCTGTCTGTCTGCTTTGCAAAAGCAACCTCTCTGCAGCAGAGGCAGCCGTGCATTGCTGAAGTTTAGCTGCCTCCCAGAGGTGACTTCTAGTTGTCTGTTTTGTGCTGCTGGTAGCAAGGCTGGACCTGCAACCTGAAATTGCCGGCTGAGAAGAGGGGCAGGAGGAGGGAGATTGGGGCCATTTTGTAATGAGCTGGGCAAGAGCTCAGCTGCATCTGCATTATGGAGTCCTGGTTCAAATTAACGACAGACGAACTTCAATGGCTTGCGGGCCCTGGCCGGGGCGGTGGGGTGGTGTCCGAGCAGGCTCTGCCCAGCTGAAGCAGCCAGCCTGAGGCCCTAGTCCAGCAGGGCACCGCAGGATGTGTGTGTCCCTGGACTACCCTTACGCTAAAGTGCAGCGTTATGTACTTCAGATGGGCAGCCAGGCAAGCCCAAACAAATCCTCCCAACACCGCTCCCATGCTGCTCCTTGTGCTTCTCAGTTTGGGCCCTCAGGTGCCCCCACGGAGAAGACCTGGGGACTCTTGAGCCTCGATGAGATGCTGTGGCAACCACATTGGAACCCAAGTACAGCTCATCTTAGGGGTATTTGGGTGCTACCAGTTACACTTGGAAACTGGAAAGCAGGAGTGATGGAAAGCTGGAGTAAAAGCAGAAAACAACCAAAGTTGGCTGAACCTCACAAAACCACAGAAAGGGTTGAGTTTAAACATTCAAAGTTTGGGCAAGATTTCTTAGCAAAGTAGTTCTGCTGTTCTTCAGTTTTATACAGCTGATTAGTAAAGAAAGGCCCAGACGAGGGAAGAAAAACCTTCAGCCTTCCCCAAACCTGCCTGTTCTTGGAAGAACATCTATAATTTATTTCCATTCCAACTGCACATTGCAAAACTCAAGGCCATCCAGGTCTTGGAAAATTCCTACAAGCACTAGGCTTTTAGAAGCATTCCAAAGAGAAATTAGGTTTCTGGCTACCAAACCCACTAATTCACAGTCACTGGGGCTGGGCAACAGACTGGCATCAGCTTTTACTGGCAGCAAAATCCCAAACTGAAGCAAGAAGCAGCACAACCAAACTGGGAACTTGCCAGCCAATAAGGAAAACATAATAACTGACAGCAAACCTGAGAGCAGCAAGTTGTTTCCCCTGACCTTTGCACCCTTGTCATGAGGTGGGGGCAGTGCTGCAGGCCCACAGGGGTTTCCTGCAGAGGAGATGCTGATGCCAATTGGGGGTAGGGAAGCCCAGGCTCCTGACAGGGTCTGAGGGTGGCAGCAGCAACACCTGGTAGCCAGGGACTCTCATCCCTGGCCTCCATGAGCCCACATGCAGTGCAGGGGGTACACAGTGACCTCAAGATCTCTCTGAGCTTGAGAGTTGTTTTGAGGTATTGAGGGGATTCGGCTGCACTGCATGGCCTGGCCATGAACTGCAGCGTGTCTACCCTATAGCTGTGGAGAAAGGGAAAAGACAGAAAAATCTGTCTAACACTGGCTTGCTTGGAAACTCCGGTTGACCCTGACACAGTCTAAACAAATATTTTTAAAATTACTCAGAATGTCCCAGTCTTCTTATATGTATCCCCAAAGACCATCATAAAATGTCTACAGAAAGGACTCCGTGAACCTCTGCTGCCCTGCTCTAGAGGCACATATTTCAGCTCCAGTCAAACTGAAGTTTAATAAACCCTTGGCCTCTGTAGGTTCCCTCCGGCCTCTGCAGCAAACAGTTCTTCCCTGCCTCAGCCTGGTTCTGGGTCTGTGCCCGCCACTGGTGTTTGCCACGAGCAGCCAACTCCGCTGCAGCCTCTGATGGGAGACCACCATGAGTCGTGAGTGCTGCGCTCTTGTGCCTCATGTTTTTTTCTGCTGGGGCTGTGAGGAGTAGGGAAAGAGAGTTTGAAACTCTCCCTCATTTGTCGTCAGCTCTGAAACGTATATACCAACCTAAAACACCTCTGAAGCTTTAGCTCCACATCCTTCATATCCCAGAAGACAGAAGATATATGTTGACTATGGGAGCCAGGAAAATCTAAGTCTTTTGAATGATACCAATAGCTGATGCAAGCCACTGTGCTTGGTAAAATACTGGGAAACCCTGCTTGCATCATGGTTTAAGTGCAATGCTTTCCTCATTCAAAAAAATACTGAAGTGTTGTTCAATAATCCCCCTTTAATGAAGTTTTGCCAACTCATCAAGGAGTAAAAATGATACTAGATGACTTGGCCAATTACTCCCATGAGACACTTGTACAAGAGCCCAGCCACATGGTTCCCAAAGGAAAGGGATGAAAATTATTTACAGAAGCAGTGAGGCAAAGGTTTATTGATAATGAGGCACTAAGAGGAAATGGGATGAATGTACCTAAGATTCCTCTAGTAAATGAACAACAAATAGTATTCACAATCAGCAACTTACATTTTTAATTTTGAGCTGAGAATAGCAAGATTCACAGACTCACATATTGTTCTGAGTCAGAAGGGACGCACAAGGATCATTGAGTCCAAGTCTGAAGTGAATGGCCCATATGGGGCTTGAACCCAAGATGCAGGTCAAATGACAGTTATTAAGGAAAAAATCCATTAGGTAGTATTGAGCAAGGAAAACATCCACAAAAGTGTGCTCTTACTTGTGAAAGGGGAGTCATGAATAGCTCAAAGGGTAAACTGTGCTTGTCAAGTAATTCAGAGTGCTTTGCACCCTGAGGTCAGAGAAAGGGATTTCATTTCACTTGAGAACTACTTCACTTTGCAACACATATAATTGTCACCAGGGGAGAGAAAATTAAATAAAAAAAACCAAAAACCCAAAACAACCAAAAAACCCAGAAGTTTGCATGAGCCAAGAGTATTTGACCTTTACTTTCTGCTCCACCTCTGTGTTTCACTTCTTTTCCCAGACTATGCCTGGTGGGCCACATTCTCACAGTGTCTGCCCATCCCGCGCACGCTCTCCAGCCACTTGACCCTGATGGCAAAAGTTACCCGAGCCTGGCCACTCGCTCTACTTGGTGGTGACCAAACCAGGACAAGATGGGGATCTCTGACCATCACCTGCACCACCAAATTCCTTTATAAAGCCACTCTGGGACCAAATTTTTCTAGGGAGAAGTTGTTTGCCCCTGGTGCTGTTGTGGCTGCAGATGGTTACACTGTGTGGTGCCTCTGCCAGCAGGAATGGTCCCTGGCTGCATGGCACCAGTTAAACACAATGCCAGCACCAAACATGTCTACTGGACCCAAGAGGATGAGCAGCAGAAGCACTGTCTGAAGGGCTTTTGTGCCATTCCTCTTACTTTTTTTTCCCAAATACTTCTTGCTTTCTGGGTCTTCAGATCGCATACACTGGACCCCTCTCTGTGGTGAACAGTTCTCCATTTCCTCATCATCATCCAGTGTTTGAAAGTGATCATTATTTGCTGCATGGCATCCACACCCTGTTCAGCAGTGTCCTCTGGGTTTCCCACAGCATCCACTGAGCTGTGCCAGGTGGGCCTGGTGTGATGAGGCACTGCTATATCTCGTGTTGTATGGATGGCAAAGTGAGACAGAGCCACCATGCACACAACAGACACTCTATCTAAGCCTGAGTTTTAAAAAACCTAATATTTTTGCAGCCTGAAGGTGAAGGCCCTGTGCCTCTCAGCTGCCCTGAATCATACAATACTTTTGTATCTTGGCCAAGTAGATCTACACCCCCATTCAATCCAACACACTCCTCAGTCTTCAGAACAAGTTTCTGCCTCGTCAAAATTCGTCATCCTTATCCCAGCCTTTGCTCCCCTTCTTGCCTGGATCCAAGCAAGTCTGGACAAACTGCCAGGGTAAATGGCCACTGCAATAAGAGTAAGTTCAGACCTGGCTGAAAACACTCCCAGAACATGAGAAATCTGCAGTGTCTTTAGGTGTAAAAATCAAAGGTGTCACTACTGAGACAGTTCAAAGCACAACTCCTTATGGCTAGTTGTTGAATAATCTTTCAGAGGAAAGGCACAAAGCACATTTCCTACCCAAAACCCAGCTCCACTGTAAATCTGATGATCTTGCTCCACGGCACAGTGCAGCAGAACTTACGAAAAAAGTCATCATTAAATATTTTCCTGACATGGAGAAAACAAAAATGTACTTAGTTTTAGTTACATTCTTGGAAACAGCTTAACTGATTCAGAAGAACTTTAAAAAAAAAGTAGTATAAAAACAGCCAGAGGCAAACAACTGCTGTGGGAGCTTTTAGGCAAGATTGTTAAGTTTTGATTAAGTTAGAAGCAACTGGATGCAGGATTGTGGTATGAAGTGTCAAGCAGCAGACACAAACAAGAGTGACTCTGGTAACACATTTTCCTAAGAGAAAACAAAAAAATAATTAATCTTGGAAGGAGAGGAACTCCTGGAGCACCACTAGTTCTCAACTGAACTGGATGATTACGTGAAAGATAATGACCATGAAAAGCAGCCTAAATTAAAAACTGTATCCACATCAGCTGATTTCATGCCCACTTTTGTGTTTGCTTCCAGTTAACATCCCAGGACAGGATCATATTGACATGAATGACTACAAATGTGAAGTAAACATTAGCAAACATTTACAGAAATTGTCTTTAGGAACTTGAGAAAAGGAATATTTGTCCCAGAAAGCTGCTTCTGCCAGAAGTGTTTATCCAATCAGGGAACAAAGACTCATCATTTGTGTCCACTGTGTACCTACCTTCCACTCAGCACCACAGATGCTCTTTCAGCTGACTGCTCCTTGCACCAGTTCATACACACATGCACAATCTGCTGACCAAAGATTGATTACTCACAAACATCATCCCAACAACAATCCTGTGTCCCAGACAGACCTCAAAAACTCATGCCTTGCTCACAATTTGCAAATAAAACACACGGGGCGTTCATCCCTCCTGCTTCCTGTCTCCTGAAATACTTCCTTAGGGGAGCCCTTATTTTGGGAGATATTTGATCTCCATAAAGGTGGCTGTGTGCTGACATGGACCACAACTCAGAAAGTCTCTGCCTAGAGATATCGTGGTGCCAGTGCCACAAGCAGAGCTTCGGTGCTTAAAAGCTGCCTTTTCTAGCAGGGTGGGAAGCAACAGGAGGCCTTAAAAGCAGGTGGAAAGAGTGGCTGCGGGCAGGACGGCCTAGAGAGGAGAATAAAATACGCAATCAGAAAACATGGGCCGGAATCAACACACGTGGAAAGCACCAGCTGGGAAGGTACGCGCTGTTTCAGAGTTTCCTAGATGAGAGCAAGCAAGACCCCTTTTCACCAGCTGTCTTCCTGTTCTCTTCAGAAATAAGCGTGTCTGTAAGGGTCTGGAAAGAATGAAATTTGGGAAGAACAGATAAACACTTCAGTTTCCCATGTCTGGGGGCTCCTGGAATTAGTGGGGCCACAAGGCACTGGCTGGCCTCTGTTTCCCCAAAGCATTTCCAGCTCACAGGCTCAGAGTGCAGGGGAAGATGCTGGGGGCTGCAGTGGGTTGCTTTCTCCTTCCTCCTCATCTCAGATTAGGCTTCCCACACACTGCCTTCTCAGATTTACTATCTCACAGTACATTTAGGTCATGGTTTTTCAGACTTCATGAGAGGCAAACATACCTGTGTGGGAATGTGTGATTTCTTCTGCAATTCATTTGGTTTATAGGGCTACCACGAGAAAATATATAGTCAGATGTAAATAATGGGACTCCAAAACCCCTTCAGTGAACACAGTTATGAGTATGTAGCTTCCAAGCAGCCAGGGTTTTAGAGCCAAGGTTTTAGTGCTAGAGGAAACTCTCCATCCCAAAGAAGGGAGCACAGCCCTGGGCTGTGCCTGCTGGTAATAAGAGACTTGCCTGGAATCAGGGACCCTCTGAGTATTTGCTGCTTGTGTCCTCTGTTTTCCAAAGCAAAGATGCAGCTTCCTGAATTGGCTTAAACCACATTGTTCTTCCCACTGACACCTCCTACAGCTGATGAAGCTGAGGCTTATAAACGGGAATAGCACGACAGCTATATAGTCCAATTTGCTTCAAACTGTAGTACACAGTGGACTTCACAACATGTGTTTATAACTTTTTCAAGAACATGATCTGACATAAACAGAAAATAAAAGGTTTCTTCGTCTCCTGTCAGCTGATGGACTATGATGTTTGGATGCTGCAGTAAGAAGCTTACTTCTTAGTAAGAAGTAATCATTATTATTAAGTAAGATTATTACCAGCCAGGGACAGTCTGGAAGCCAGTGTACCATCTTTTTGTTTAATAGTTCTTGCCCCAGGAGAAAGCTGGGCCAGGACAGCTGAACACTGTGGGGCAGAACTACCTGCCTGGAAAAGGGGTGGTCTGGCTTAACATCCCTTCGGGCAGGACACAGCAGGGCAAGGAGCAGGTCACCTCAACCGCAGTGCTACACTACTATCACTGTCATGATGCCAGGTCCCCTGCTTTCCCCTGCCACCTGAGCCAGGCATGCTCTGGGATGTGCTTTGTGCCCATGCTCACACCACTGTGTTAATACTTCTGGCACAGGACTGAACAAAAGGGAACTGCTTTGCTCACCACAGTCAGGCATCCCTGCAAAAACATGCCCTGCTCAGCCTCCTTCCAGAAGAACCCAGACCAATGGACCTACCTCAGCCCAGGCATACAGGGAGGAAGTGCAGAGCAAACAATGTAGCTATTTACATACTCATATTGCATTTTCCAGTTGGGATATTTTCATAGAGCTTGGATTGACTTTGCTCCCACTGGGATGCCACTGCAGGCTTTCAGCTGCTGCTCCCTTTTCTTTTGAACTCCTAAGGAGGAGTTCTCAGCAAAGCTTTTGGTTTTAATGAAATCTGTGGGCTAAATGAGTCCACTCCCCATTTTTCCCCAGTGGGGAACTAATTTCTACCAGACTCAACATCCTTAGCTGTATTCTTGGCTTTCAGGACCCAATCAGTTACCCTCATAACTTCTCCTTGGCCAGGACCCACTGGCCTTTTACCTGTCAGTGCATGTATGCGGTCGCTGCTACAGACCACGGTTTATCTGCTGCAAGCTTCTAATATCTTCATCTCTGTGGGGTGTGCAATCAGCCCGGTTTCCACACAAAAACCTGCATCAGAGAACATTCATGTTGCCTGAGGCGATATTCGCATCAGATTTTCTCTAGAAAAACCTAGGCTGTTCCACTTGATTTTTGCAGAGTTCAGATAGGCCAGATTTACATAGTTGTGATTTATGAATTTCTCGCAAGGATTGTGCTGTGTTTCCTGGCTGATGTCTGAAAAGGAGAACTGGGGTCAGACAGCACTTTCCCTTTACTGAAAGTCATTAAAACCCAACAGAATAGACAAAGGGCTGGATCAGTCCTGGTTGTTCTGTCACTCTTGTGAAGCGTTTGGGGGGTGATTCAGTTGCACACTCATGGGGTTTTGGTGCTCTGCAAAACACACTAAGGTCTCTCAGATGCTGAGACGGGACAGGTATCCAGGCCTTGAGGAGCAGCACGGGAAGATCAAGGAGTGTAAATGGAGGCATCTCAGGCCGGGTGGCACACATTTGGCTCAATGCCTCCTCTCAGCGCCAGCCAAGCTTCTCCTCCCTACCATCTTTAGGGTGCTGGATACCTCCTATTGCCTTTACTGGCATCTGACAAACCTGTTGAAATACTTCAACATCAAAACCTCTGCCTTGTTGCATGCTCTTTGTGTCTTGGTCCCCAAATATGGTGAAAAATTCATCCCTTAGAAGCTTGGTTGCTGTCACAGCCTCTTGGTTCCTTTTTGGGTAAACTTCAGGTCATTTTCTAAAGAAATCCATAGCTACCAACAAATATTGTCTGGCAGATTCCATCTCAGGCAAAGGCCCAACAACATCAACAGCAGTGAATCGCAGTAAGGTCCCCAGGAGACACTGCTCAGTAGGGTTTCTCCCCATCTTTGGAGACCCACTTTGGAAATACAACACATGCAAGAAAAGCATCACACTTCCTTGTAGTAATTTTCCATCATCTATCTGCATTTTCCTCAAAACCGGTTTTCTCATGGCTTGACTAAAGACTTTACAACTTCAAGACTAAAGACTTTACAACTTCATAGCAAAACATCAGAACCTCTTTTTTGAGTGTTTTGGTGGTGATGAGCTCTCACAAGTGCTTGTCACATGTTGTTTTATTTTCCCATCTCCAATATAACATTTCATCTTTAAATTCCAAGCTTTCCCACCATGACCAGAGGGCTTTTGCCTTGCTAGTCTGAAAAGAGTCAAAAAGCAGACAAGGTTGCCAAGTTAGGTTTTTTTTTTTTATCACACCTTGTTTGACTCCAGGAGTCTTTTTGAAGAACACTCCCTCTTAGTTCCATGAACTCTGCTCTTGCAAATTTACATCCATGGATGAAATAGGAGAGTTTTCCTTCCTGCACACCGTGGAAGAAGGAGGTAAAAAAGGATGCAGTCTCAGTTTTTTCTTGCTGCCCTGCTGAGGGAGGTATCTGCACCAAAAAAATGCCTTTGAACAAGGCACTGGCAGAAGTAGTCTTTGGTGACTGTGCTCTTGTGTCAGTGCTGCTCCGACCCCACAGGCACCCCCAGCTGTGTTCAATAGAAACTGCTTCAGCCCTGAAAATGCCTGGCTGCTCTCCTTTCACGGTCGGGGTAGCTTTCTCTTCTCACAAGGGGCATGTGGAGCTTTTGTAATCCTGGCAAGTCTGCAGCTGAGCCTCCAGGAGCAGGATCAGTGCCCTGCAAGGGCAGACAGGCTGACAGTTCCGTGCTGCCTTCCCTGACTTTGGGGAAGCACTGCCCCTTTGCTCCTGGCTGAGTTTGCCCAGGGTGCATGTTATGCCTCTCTTCAGTAGTTCACCTTGCTCTGGATTCAATTTAGATTGGCAGCCTGGAGCTCATGACAGCCTTTTTATAAAACATCACTCGTCCTATTAAAGGGCTCACCTCACACCAGGACATCCCCAGCTGTACCACGGGGACTGGGTGGCTGCCTGTGCAATTCATACTGTCTTGGTCTCTTGAAGGAGGGCTGCTGTACACACAGGATGGGAGACCCACACTACAGTATTTTATGGACTTGTACTAACATGAAAGCCATTTTCACCTCCAGATATTCACTGTGGAAACCAAAATGAACCTAGTAAGGCACATCCCAGATATTATCTAGTAACGGTAAGACACAAGCACCCTCTGGTTAATGTATTACATAGCAAAGCTCTTGCTGGCCTTCTTTTCTAACCAGGACAACTGATGAGGTCCAAAAACTGTGTAGAAGCTCGAAGAGACAGCTCAGGGCCTGCCCACAGGGGCAGGCGCCACAAACAGATTGCCCAAACCTCTTTCTTTCGCATGAGCCATGTTTTTGAAGGAAAACACTGCAGGCTGAAAGCCCTGATGCTGACTGACCAGGTCCCAGCCACAGTGATGTATATGCTCAGTGTTAGTTCATCTCCCACCTTGGCTATGCTGAGCAGTTTCCTGGATCCCAGCAGTCCAGTCTGCAGCATGCATTTTTTGCCAGCAAGGATGCTTTCCTCAATCCCTGCCTTCCCTCAGACCCATGAGAGGGTGAGGGCTACATTTTGGACTCTTCCATCATCTCCCTCTCTGGTTTCAATGACCAGCTGCAGTACCAGAATGAGCACCTGTGATGCCTGTAAATTACACAGGTGATAAACCCCTCTCCTTCTACTTGGCTATTCCCATTGCACACCCTCTGAGGTGGACTGCTGACAAATGGAGAAAAAGGTTATTCAACCAAGAACTCAAATTTTTACCACCAAGGTCAAGGGAAAGGGGATTTCCAGGACAACCAGCCATAAAACCAAACTAATTAAAGGCTAGAGAGGAACAGCAGGGTTCTCTGGACACCAGCTTAGTATCCAAACCTGGGCACAAATAAGTCTTATTATAGCTTCAACTCTGACTTAAAATCAGCATCACTCAACTTTGCATGTGCAGCTATGGGTCTCCCTGTTTCCTGAGCTGACTTTGGGCCTTTCAGTAGATTTTTATGAGGCTCAGTCCTGACCAGTCGTATATTTAAAACAACTCTCTCTGTGGATATTTCCCCTCTCCAACAGAGCTGCAGTTAACTGAGTCGCTGCACTCATGTTTGATATTATAGCCGATACTTTGCTTTCTATCCTTCATGAGTCCCTTTTTCTAATAGCTTGAAGTGGTATGAACTGCGTGGAAATACTTGTTTCTCTAGCACAGGACCTCATACCTATATAAAGCAACCAGCTTCCCTCTCTTCCAGTAGCAGCTTTCCAACTTCTGTTGAAGAGCTGAAATGCAATATTTAAGCTCTGCCATAAATCCCACAGCTTCATGGAGTGTTTCTGGCCTCCTGCACAATCTGTCTAACTGTCTAGCAATTGGTCCATCGGCTATTTATCTTGGAAGTCCTCACTGGAGAAGTGAGGAACACAAAATGTCTGCAGGTTCTCTGCCAATTTAGGTAGGCTCTTCTTCCTCTTGCCTTCTAGCATTTGGCTATGTCCTGTCTAGCTCAGAGCGATATCTGGCTCCAATCTGCTTACCAAGGTTCAGACCAAATCTTGATAAGCCAGGTTATGTCTATAGTGCAGTGCTTCTCAGCTCTCAGCTGTGGTTCCTTGCCACAGCTGTGCTCCTGACTACTCCAGGAAGAGGTCTGGGCATGCACCATCCCAGGAAAGGCTGGAAAAGAACCGCACGGTGCTCCAGAAGGTCTCACAGCCTCTTGAACTGTAGACCAGCACTGTGGTCCAGGCTCTAGCGCATACCCTGCCCCACCGTTCGGCCTCAGGCTCTCCTTGGGGAACGAGCTCTGCAGAACAAGGCTCTGCCCAGTTCCTCTTTCCAGCCGGTTGCACGGTGGGAATGGACATGCGTCAGCCTCCCATGCAGTATTTTTTGAGCGGCATCTCTGGGGCAGGAAAAACCTGATGCTGTGGGCTTGTGCACACACACTGGAAAGGGCCAGTCTCATAGGTGACCCATCCCCACCTGGCAGACCCAACAGCCTGAGACCAGTTCTGTGCCCAGCAGGCTGGTACCCCGGTGAGCCTTTGGGGTAATTTTTGAAATGCTTTTCTTTTCTTTCAGAAACCTTGCTGTGGCACAGGTCTCGTATTAAGTTTTGGGCTGAGCAATATTTTCCCGTTTCCCCTGTTTTGTAAAACAACTTCTGGCCTGTGTCACACACATTCCTCAGCACCTTGCAGAGTCATGGTCTTGCAGACAGGGCTTCAGATATCTCTGAGCACTGTCCCAGAACAGAGTCATTCTCTGATTATTTTTGACCCTTTCTGAGAAAATTCTCAATATTGCACTCTTTCCCTGGGCATACTGTGCAACTTTGGTTTGTTTTGATTTAATTCTGGTGTGAATTTCTTTCACTTCCCACTGCTCCTGAATAGATTAGATGTCTGCAAGCACTTTTGTTATCTGATCTCTCTTGCATCGAAAGAATGAATACTGTTCCCCATTTCCCTTTTTGGAAACAGCATCCTACCCCAAAACCTATGTTACAGCTCCCAAGTGAAGCAGTCAGTCAATATTCAAAGTCCCAAGGGGACTGATTCCACTACAGGGAGAACTGATGTGACATGAGATATTTCTTTTAGGCAGCAGTGCTTGCGCATAGAGCCCAGATGGGGAACAACAGCAATCAGATATGAGTTATATTGAGACCTTACAAGTTTATTTTATTTCCCCCTGACACCAGTCTGCCCAAAACATTTGTTCTCTTCCTCGGTTTCCTCATTCCCCATTGATAGCACTTCTCTGGTGGGCCTTGATGCTGTTGACTCTCTGCCCTTTGGTTTTGTAGGGTTTTCAGACTTCCACTGAATAAAGGCAGCTGTTATCTTCATAAGCTCCACAGAGTTTGCACCTGGGCTCAGCATACAGCATGACTGTTAGTGGGTAAACCAGCTTACCTTTCAGGCTCCACCACCAGTTTACCCACTGCCTTACAGCTAGTGAACTCAGTTCTTGCTAATAAAGAATATATTTAGAAATAATAATGATTCAACCATCTGTTTCCTGTAAGCAGATTAAATGTAAAAAGATAAACACTTGAACTGCATCTTCATTTAAAAAAAATTAGATACAAATAGACTTAAATAGATATTTAATGGGTAATGCAACCGTCTTCAGTCAATGCAGATGACAGACCATATCTCATGACATACAACTTGTAATGACTAAGTCCTGCTGGGACCTGAAGACAGCAAAATGTTGAATCACAGCTATTCTCAAGGGAGATATAAAGAATTTGATACTGGGGGGTTCATACTTAGAAAGTTCATTAAATCATTTGCAGAGCACCTTCCATAATAATGCTGAGTCTGTCACTGCTTATTACCCATCCAAGATATGTCCTCTTCTTCTTCTTCTTCCCCTGCCTCTCGTCATTCATCTCTGCTCCTTCCTCTCTCCATCCATTTACCCTATTTCTTACTGATTCCTCTCTTTGACAAAAAAATGACCATAGAATAATCATGGTGATCACAATTGCTCTTTCACACTGTGTCTACTTATGTGACAGTCAAAATATGAAGATGATTTGCAAGCATGAATGAAAAATGCGGCCAAGCAGATCCACCAGTATGAATAGTAACATTGAATCATCTGAACTTACACAGAAAATAAAGTGGAGGTCATTTATTTAATATATGTAAGTAGCTTTCCTCCTTTACTTATGAACTTTCCTTTACAAGTTGAGGCTGCTGAGACACATGTAACTATGATAAATTGCTCTGACATTTTTTTAATATGAAATATTCCATCCATCTCTTAGTAAATGTTTCTCAAGTCACGGGGGTCCTATATCAGCTGCATTACCACTCAGGCTTCTCATAATCCAGAACTATCTCTTTTTTCCTTTTGAGAATGTATCTACATAAAGATATTAGACCTGTGCTTTCCAGCATGATTAAAAATTGAGATGGGATTTTTTTTCAGATGTGTAGGAGGAGTACCTCAGAAACATGTGACTTTTGGGGCAGGGATTGCTCAGCATTTTCTGAAAAGCACAACTCATATCTTGTGTTGGCCAGTATAGGCTGCCTACGCTGATGAGTTGCTTTTAAAAGATGAGACCATTAACATGGATTGGCAGGTCGAGCCTATTTTGCATAGTGAGAGACCCGAGGATATGAGAACACATCGATTTCTTACAGCTTTTTGCACAGAATAAGGACATGACTGTCAAGAAACCTAAGTTAAAGCCCCTACAAAATCACACACGGGACCTCTACTCCGTGAGTTTCTGACTCCAGCAGTGGCTCCTTCTCTAGCTGGCTGAGTGCCTCCTTCTGCCGGAGCCACGGCCCTGCGAAGGTCACACTGATGCCACTGAGTGGCCACAGCTTCACCTTGCACAAGCCACTCGGGTATTCCAAGTGTCAGTTTTTCCAACTGTAAAATGAGAATAAAAGCCTCTTGCTGCCCCAAGACACATTCACACTTTTTACCTGAGAATTGCTGCAGCTACAAAAATGCCCTGAACAAATAATAAAGCATTTTAAGGACTCCAGGGAGCAAAACTGGCTAAAGGGCCGAGAACTAGGGTGACCAAATGGACAGGTCTGGAGATGTCCTTTAGCAGCAGACCTTGGCTCCGAGCCTCTCAGACACCACCTCCCTCTTACAAGGGAAACTCTTCACGGCTTTGAACGCAGGGCTCGGAAAATGAATAAATCTTCACGATCTAAGGGATTGAAGTCTGCACATTACCTCCCCTTAAACCGTGGGTGCATTTAACTTGGGAGGTTAGAAACCACAGCCAAAGAAATCTCTTTTGATTCACAACTTGTTTTGAGCAGTCACCCATAAAGCAGCCAGTGAATCACTCCAGCCAGTTAGTCATACAACCACACTGAATGTACACTCAAAAGGCTGCACAAAACAAAAAGCCTGCAGCTCCAGATAACACACACAGCTCATTTGCGCTATCTGGCATCAGCATATATTGTTAATAAGACTCCTACACCAAACCCTTAGGAAAAAAACGCACTCAAATAAGCATCTCCAAATCTCTCTCTCCATCAGTATTTTTCTCGTCTGCTTTGCTCTGTGTTGCTTTCAAAACAATTAAGACTAGTAAAAGTTTTAAGACTCTTTCTCTCTCTTTCCGCACCTTCTTGTTGCTGGTAACGTCCTGCTGGGTTTACAGGCGTGCGCTGCTGAAGTGTAGGGCTAAAGCGGAGTTAATTCCAATCAGCAGCGGACAAGTCGAAAATAAACAGCTCTAGTGCGAAAAGAAATCTTCCTGCAAGGAGGGACCGGCAGGGATACAGGGGGAGGGAGTCTCACGGTCCTTTGACACATGAGTGTTATAAACAGCTCGGGTCAGGAATCCTGTTAAAGCCTCCAGCCAGATCTACCGTCCAATTCAAGAGAAGCGCAAAACACCTTTTGGAAAGAGCCGCGAAAAAACCTTCCTGCGCTGCCCTAGGGGTAAGGAACGTGAGCCCTACCTTCGCGTCTGGCTCCCTGAGGAAATCCCGTAGGTTTCCGCGGAGGAGATCCCGCACCTCCGAGTGTCTGTTCAAACAGAGGCTTAACCAAACTCCTGGCGAGAGCTCCCTCCCCTCCCTGGGAGGGTGCCGGAACCCTTGAATGGCAGATCTGGTGGCCCTATTGTGGAAAAGAGAGGGCTATTGCCAGGGCGGCGTCAGCAGCACGCCGGGAGCCGGCGGCCGAGCCGCGCCGGGCAGCCGGTCCCACATCAGCGGGAGGGAAGGGCCGGCTCTGCCGCCCCGCTCCCTGAAGCTCGCCTCTCCTCCCCGCCCTCCTAGCTGCGCTTGCCGGCTCCTGCTCCTTGATGCCAGTTTGGATCACGTCCCCCCTTGTCCCCTTCGCCCGCTTCCCCACTCGCGCCTGCCTCCCACGCACTTCTCCCCTTTATACTCCCTTGTTGCCGCCTGCGGGGATCAGGACAGCAGCATCTCCCCACTCCGGCGGAGAGAGGTGCGGGGGGATCCCGCGCACCCCGCTGCCTCCCCGCCTTCGCTCTTAGTCGCGGCGAAGTAGCCCAGGCAGGAGCCGGGAGCCGAGATCAAAGCCACGGGGAGCGGGAAGGGGAGGCAAGACCGAAGCGCCGCCGCAGCTCGGGACACCCCTCCCAGAGTCCTCTGCACCCCGGGCTTTCGGCGGGCGAGGGGCAGGGACCGTCATCCCCTTCGTGGCAGAGCCATTCCTGCGAATATCCTTAGCGGGGCGGCCCGGACCCTCGTGCGGGGACACGGCATCGCCCGAGGTGGGGGAGGCCTGTGAGTCCCAAGAGGAGCACACGGCCCCCGTTACCCCGCTCCGCTCCGGGCATGGGGCTGCGGCGGAAGCCAGGGGAAGGGGGCAGACTCTGCCGGCCCTCCCCGGGGTACGGCGAACTCCGCAGAGCCCTTGAACGTCGGCGAGGGCTCTGCGCGGCGCCGCGGGGAGCCCCGAGCGCCTGGCAGCGAGCGGTCTCTCGCGGGAGGCGGCGAGGGACCGCCAGCGAGCTCGTTCCTGCTGTGCCTGCAGCTTACATTACATCAGGGAAGGAGGAGGAGGAGAAATCCATTAAAAGTGTCAATTTAAAAAGCAGGCAGCGAGCCTACGATTCCTACATCAGTGGCTTTCTGTATTTCTAATAATAACGCACTTACGGCCGCACTTTTTATTTGCTAGCTAAATAAAAGAAATGGTCGTTATTTGCATAACGCGATACTTAAAGATTTCCTCTGTTAGAGAAAGCCGTTTCCTTTCTCCTGTTTCCTTTGAGCAAATATCCCCATCACATTCGCCTTCACTCCCAAAAGGATTTGGTTCCAGCCGGTATTTCTAGACAGCAATATACGTATGCATTTCTGTGTGTATAGGGGATATGTGAATACATATGTTTCAAGAAATATAACTTACTTCAGCTCCACGCAGTAGAAATAGCAAGTCAGATTACTACAGCACATAAATCATCCGAAAGGTTTTTCCCCTCCTAAGCCATGATATATAACCTGTTCTGAAGACTAGATGATCTTGAAGGTCTCTTCCAGCCTTGATGATTCTCTGATTCTATAGCTTTTATTTAAGAATTAGGCTTTCACTGCCCGTGTCGGTTTGCGGAATAACCCGTACCCCCATTCGCGGCAGGGAACGCGGGGGAAGCAGTGCGAGGCTGCCGGCCCGTCGCAGCGCAGGGGCAGCGGGCTCCGGGTAGGCGCAGGAGGAGCCCTACCGGGAACCCAACAGGGCCAGGCCGGCA
>VZTF01009645.1:1026472-1181211 GCA_013397755.1 Cnemophilus loriae
CGGCAGCCGCCACTGCGAGGGGGCCGCGGGGAGCCCGGCCGAAAGCCAGGGCCGCCCAGTTCCGCTGTCTCTGCCAGAAGCCGGGCTGGAAGGGCTCCGACGATTGCCGTCCATGTCCTCCGTGTATTTACGGCCGCAGCTCTCCCTGGCCTATATTTATCCGTATAATGCAGTGGAAGGTCTTAGATCTAGAAATAGAAGCCGAGAGCAATAGATGGCAGGCTCGGGCTTTTTATAACTCAAAAAGACTTGTTTATTAAAGAAATAAAATGAAATTAAACAACTAAAAAAAGGAGGGGACACCCTGTCCCTCCGGCACGCGGGGTGCGTGCCGTGCCCGCCGTGCCCCGCCGGCCTGGCCGCCGCCGTAGAGCCTGGCCGCTCGGCTCCGGGCTCCACAGCGGCCAGGGGAAAGCCGGAGGAGAGGGCTACGGAGCAGCCGTGCGGGGAGCAGCACTCCCCAGGAGGGGACCAGGCCGGGCCGGGCGATGGGCCCGCCGCAACGACGGGCGCGGGGTAAGCCGGCCGCCTGAGTATCGCCTGGAAGGGAGAGCCTGCCCACTGGTTGGCCTCGGTTTGTGTTTTGCTTGCTTAGGGTTTTTTCCCCTCTTCTTTTGGGGTTTTGCTGTTTTTTAAATTGAGAGTTTCTACAGTCACGGCGTCCCACCACTCCAGCATCCTGCTCAGGCCCGGACAACAGGGGACGCGGGGAGCCAGGGGTCCCCGACGCGCTCCTTCACCTCTGCACGACGCGCACGGCAGTACCAGCACCGAAGCTGCGGCAGGGTCTCGGCGGGAGGCAGTGGGACAGCCGCCCATCCCCGGCTTCCCGAGCAAAGCTCTCCGGGTAGCTCTCCTCACCCGCCTTGAGCGCCGTGTGCGCCCTGGCTGACCGCGCTTGTGCCCGCTGCAGAGAATGACCACGGCTTTCTCTTCCCCCGCGCTCACCCGCGCCGAGGGGATCTACCCCGACTCGGAGGTTTCCCCGTCCCTTTAGCCCTCGCGGGGTTCGTAGGGCACAACTCCTGCGCCCGGCGCGGTGGTCTCGCGGTTCGGGAAAAGGCGGAGAGGCGCCTACGGATGTCGCAGTCGCTCCGTGAAACCCCGATCTGTCTGTTATTAGCGAGTCTCTCTCTTCAACCATTAAGCACTATTATTATCACTATTGCTATTAATTACCCTTGCCGAACCATGTGTCTCTCATTACAGCCCACCGTCCCCAGCCACATCACAAGGGGCTCACAACGAGCGCGGTCTGGGCCGGGTCGGGCCACCCGCCGCCGCCGCGGGGCTCCCACTGAAGGAGAACCCCAAGCCCCGCTTGAAAATAAATCAGGCGAACCCCGGCGGTGTTAGGAGGGCAATAAACTCGTGTGATTCTACCGGGGGATTGTAATGCGTCATCACGGGCTATGCCGGCGCCCTGGGCTTTGCAACCTACAAAAACAAGAGAGCCGGTTAACAGACAAACGATGTCAGGGTGGCCGGGAAGGCATGGCAGGCTGCCCTGCGATCCCATTCCCGGAGGAAGCGGGGACCGATTACCTTCTGCACGGGCCTCAATCCCGTGGGTCTCAACGGTCCCACCGTATCCTTTCCCATGGAGCCTGGGCTGGCCCCAGAAAGCCTCCGTGGATGCGGAGCGGGGCTGACGCTGGTGGGGGTTTTCCGCCCACGGGAAAAGGGCAGGGGAAGAGAGGGAGCGTAGGAGAGTGTTAAAGGCCCGGTTCCGGCTACAAAAAGCGCGCAAGCAGCTCTCAAAGAGAGCCCTCAAAGAGAGCCCTCATGCCGCTCCGCGGCCCGGTGAGGAGATACTCGCGGAAGGATGGTTGTGCCACCGGGTACGGGAAGGACCCGTGCGGGTCCGGGCAGGAGCCCGTCCAGGCGCAGCGTAGCTGGGCTACGCCTGGGGTTCCCGGGCGCGTGTGTATGGAGAGGACTTAATGTCCTTTCCCTGTGAAGCGGAGTCACCTGTCCGTGGGGGAACTGGGGCTGTGGACCTGGATCTGGGGACAACTCAGCTGCAAGCAGGGGGCGAGGGACGGCGCCAGAAGGCGACCTGGCACGCCGGGGGTGGAGAGAGAGGCAGAAGTAAGGCGCCTCTACCCCCTTTTAAGTCTAGAGATGGGGGAAAAGGGTAAAGAGGGCAAAGAGTGCTCAAATGAAGGTGAGAGCCTAGAAGTGGGACTGCTGGCCTGACCCGGACCTCTTCCACTTCCCCTGTGCCCCTAGTCCGTAGTCACTGCCCGTCTTAGGGTCTCCCTGGAGACACGGTCCTATAGCTGTCCCTGCTTTGAGACTGACGCGTCGAGGATGGGACCCCGTCAGCGGCGACGCGCTCTGAATCTAGGCCGGGGCAGCCCCTCTGCCCACAGAGAGATCACCGGGGGGGAAAGGAAGAGCTTTCATTTCCACTTTCTCTTCTTGGGAAAACTGATTAGGGGGGTTTATTTGTTTCGTTGTTGGATTTTTCTGTTTGTTTGTTTTTGGGGGGGGTTGTTTGTTTGTTTTGCTTTTCCCTAACCGCCCCGATACAGCAGAAAGCTCCCGAAGAAGCCTTTTAAAGCCACGCTCGGAAACGACGTGAGAAGCGCCCCCGTTCCCGGCTGTACTGTCGAGCGCCAGCGCGAGGGAGTGTCTTAATTGCTGCAAATGACCCGCGGAGGGGATGCGAGGGGGTTATCTGCAGCCGGGCAGAAATCAATTAGGGGAGTGGCAATTAGGGGAGAAAGCGAGAGACAGGAGAGGCCGTTACGGCGAAAAATGATGATTTCGGCGAAATTTTCCAGAAATGCTTTCTGTGGAGAACGGTCCCCGCGGAGAGTACATTGCACAGCTTGGCGCTCCGCTCTTTCTGTTTCTGTCCCGGTTTCGGCGGAGTTCCCCGCACTGCTCGAGAGCTAACGCTTTGCGGGAGCGCATCGCCCACATTCCGAAATTACGATTAAGATCACCACTAAGCGGGTCACGGGGGAAGGGCGGCTTCCCGCGGGCATCGCGGGCTTCATTCCTGGGAATGAAGGTATTCGTGGGGCACGGCGGCCCCCGCTGCAACGAGAGGGAGCTGTGCGCCGGAGCCGGGCAAGGTCTCCTTGACCCCGGTAGGGTTTGTCCTGCCAGGCAGCCACCCCCCACGTTCCCGGGAGGCCCTTCGCAGGCCCGGGAGTCTCTCTCCGCTTTCTCCTCCAGTGCTTCCCCGCCGCACGCCAAGGACTCACCGTAACAGGAGACCTGCAGGGCTCCGTTGTGGCCGCTGCTCTCTTGCAGCTTGATGTTGCTGTCCGGGGGGGTTTTGCAGGGGCCTCGCTGCATGTAGAGGTGCGGCGGCTGCTGCTGCGGAGGGTATTTATTAAAGGAGGCCGGAGCCCCGGCAGAGCCGGGAGCCTGCACGCTGCCATCCAGGGACTGACATTCCTGCTGGCTGTAGCGGCTTCGGCACTTAGTGCTGCTGTCACCAAAGCCTTGTCCTTTGCTGGCCAGGAAAGTAGGGCTGAACTTGTCACTTGCTTGAAACGCCCTAAAAGGCGAGGAGCCTTCTGTGTCCTGGGAGGCTGCGTTGTAGTAGGAATCCATGGCAGCCGGATCACAATAAGAAACACAAGTATCAGCATTCATTCCTAAAATTAAAAGGCCCGAGTGTCCTTAATGCGCTTGGAGGGGCACCAGGAACCACTCTTTCTCTCTCCCTCTCGCATAGACACACACTCACAGCTGGGCCGGGGAGCTCTAAGAGGATTCAGATGTTCGTGAAAGCTGACCAGATCTCCAAACCCCCTTAAGTTCTCGCACAGTAAAAGGGGTCTTTTTCTTTCCCTCCCTCCCTCTCTCACATACGCTTGTCCTCCGTGTCTCCCTCCAAACTACACTCTAAAGAGGCTCTTCTCTGCACTTTCCCCCCCACCACATAGGAAAAAAAAAAAAAGAGAGAGAGAGAGGAAGACCTCTCCCCCAATTAATATGTAGATGATGACAGTGGAGGGGAGGGGGCCCAGGAAGGGGTGTGTGTGAGTGTGTGTGTGTGTATGGGGGTGTGTGGAAGCAGAGAGAGGGTGGAGGTCATATCTTTTGCGTTAAAAAAATACAAAAAATAAACCAGAAAAACCAACCAGCCCCAAAATTTTTATGGTTAAAAACCAGAAAATCAAGCAGATGACATAAACGCCACGAAGGGATGAGTGCGGGATCCGCGCCGGCGGAAGCGCCGGGGACGATTTAATGGTCGTGACACGCTCTGTTCACTCCGGCTCTCTCCTCTGCTCACTGCCCCAGCTGTGGGGACCCTCGCCTCTGCGACCCCCTCCTCTCTATTAAAGGCAATACGGATTTTCCCCGCAGCTATCTGCCTTTAAGCCTCCCCCCTCCCGTTAACCCCTTCAGGGCCGACAGCTCTCCCAGCGCTACCGTGAGCCGTTTTCCTACCGTGGCACGGAGGTGCCGCGGTCGCCCCGCACAGAGACGAGCGAGCTCTCTGTCGGGTCTCGCCGCACGTTTATGACGGTCATTATTTATTTACCTCTAAAAACGCGCTATCTTCAGGTGTAAAACTACTGGATCCAAACGAGAGGGCAGCAGGGACGGATTTTAACAGGGTCACCAAGCACACAGAATTGAACCAAGCTTCTAGGATTGCCAGAGGTGTCTTGTAAAGGGACAGAGGCTGGCAGGAGCCCTTTTTGGTTTGAGGGGTCAATTACAACCCAGAAAGAGCTTAAAAATAAATCAATACTCACCTTTCGTCGTCCTTCCCTCCCTCCCCCCCCATTCAACCCGATTCCCCTCCTCCCCCAGTTAACTCCTGCTACCCCTTACTTACTCTTACCCTGCCTTCCTCCCATCCCCACATCTGGTTTCTATTGCTTACTTACCTTGAAGTTTTCAGTAATAAAGATATTAGGCAAACTAAATCCACAGTTCTTCGGAAGAGAAGAAAAGAAAAAAGAAAAGGAGAAGAGAAGAGAAGAGAAGAGAAGAGAAGAGAAGAGAAGAGAAGAGAAGAGAAGAGAAGAGAAGAGAAGAGAAGAGAAGAGACAAATTTAACGAAATAAAAGAAAAGAAAAGTAACGGAAAGGGAAGACAAGAAGAACCTTAACCCCTTCGGGAGCGCGGGCCGCGGCGGAGCCGGCTGCGGGCGGGGAGCAGGGGCACCGGCGGCTGCTTTGGGCTCCCAGCGGGCTCCCCCCGGGGCCCGGACCAAGTGTCCTCTCTTCTCCCGCGTAGCTTCCCCCACCCTGTGCAGAGCGGGGGGGACTCGTGGCTTTCGTCTGTGTGTGTGTATATCTGTGTGTGCGGGGGGGAGAGGGTGCGGCTCAAGGGGGAGCGGGACGGCAGGATGGGAACGAGACCCCCGAGACGACGGCTCAGGAGGGGCCCGTGGCCACCGCCACCGTCCAGGCCTTTGCTCCACGAGCAAGACCGGCACCACCGTTTTCACTAGCTCGGATCTGACGAGAATAGGCGCCCACCCCTCGCTCCCCAGATGCAGAAGGGATTTTTAGCGATGTCGTCGTTAAAAACAGCCGGAGACGGAATCATTTACGAGATTTTAAACCATTTTGCCAGTCTCCCTCAGAGCAGCGCTGGGCTCGCTGAGTTTTCTAGTCCAAGAAAGCTTTCAACGGATTTGCCTTCCTTATTCTCTTTATTACCTCTACTTAATTCTTTTCTCGTCCTTTCTTTCTCTCCTCCCAAACTCACCCACCCCATTGCAGGCCCCTTTCTTTCCCTCGTCCACGACATAATAAAAACCAAACCAACTCAGTGCATGAAAGCCTTTCTAAAATCCGCTTCGGGGCGGCCAAAGGAACTTGGGTACTGCCGGTACCGGCAGCCTGCGAGCGGCTCCGCCGAAGGACAGCGTCCTTGGATACCGGCAGCACATCTGCTCCCGCATCCCCAGCTCCTCCGCAGCGGACTAGCAGCGTCGCTCACGGCGGAGAAGCGCTTTAAATACGAGTTTTCCAGTTCTTTCCCCCGCGATTTTTTGGGGGCCCGAAAAAGAAGCCTGAAAGAAATGATGTGAGGGCAGTCCTCGAAGCTACAGCATTATACTCGGCCTCGGGATTTCTCTCAGGCAAAGTTAAACATCAGCAAGAGCGAAAACTAAAGGGAGAGATTTGGGCATCGGGCAGGAGATTACATATACACACACACATATGTGTGTGTATATATATATATCTACGCACGCACACACACACAAACACGTGTATATATATATATATATATATATATAATTTTTATTCAGAAGCGCTGCAGTGCACTGGCTTGCAGAGGCAGTGCGGCGTGGCCGAGTCGAAGGAGGGCTGCCCAGGGTCCCTTCAGTCAGAGTGCTCGGCTAGCCCCTCCTTGCATTAAACTATAACGAAAAATCCATTAATTTCACATCGGGGCTAATCCGCAGCCCTCGGAAAGGACACCAATGAAACCCTCTCTCTAAGAGCCAATTTGCGTCCCTAGAAGCGGAAGGTTAATTCGGGAACCGTTACCGGGGTAAAGGATGTGCGCAAAGACCTGGCGATCTAGCGGGGGTGGGGGGGCAATAACGGGGAAATTGCTTTTCTTGACTGTTTTCGTTTAGCTGGACTAGGTTTGGCGTGCAGTTCTCTCAGCAAGTGTGACGGGGGATTCCCCTCATCCCCCGTTAGCCGGGAGCGGAGCCTTGCGAATACAAAAGCAAACAGGGAGCCTGTAGCCGCCCTCCCGTTAAACGAGGCGACGGAGCTGCGTGTCGCGGTGCAGCCGGGACGGCCGTGTCCATCCGGCCGCGGCGCTCTGCCCGCCCGCTCTCCCCGCATTCCCGACTTGCGGGACCGAGGATCCGCAGAGCAAAGCTACAAAGGGACGCGCACCATTTGAAACACTATCTCATCATTTTTCCTCCGAGTGACCCCAAACTTGCCCTGTCCGTACATCAAATGCATCCAAAAGGGAAGGGCGAAAGAGCGGCCGAAAGGTCTGCGCTCCATAGCAACCGGTTGCCAATTCCATGTGTACGTGGGCTTTATATCGAGACTATTTTCAGGTATGGTCCCTGCTGGTTTTGGAAGGGGTCACTCCCGAGGGTCCCTTCTCCCTCAGAGCTGCGGGAGCCCACGTGAGAGCCAGCCGGTCCCGCCTTTATGGACGGCAGCTCACACCGACCAAGTAATAGATGGGGGAATCGTCAGGAATCTGCAGTTACGGGCGTACCAGGTGTCGTCTGCCGGCGACACCCCAGGGAGAAGGGACAGCCCAGGGCAGCCCCGACTGGCTTGTTTCCGAGGAGCCGTTTCCTTTCCGCCGAGGCAAGGAGGAGCGTCACTCGCGGGTGAGGACCCGGAGCGAGGCGCAGGCGATGGCGGGCATATCCCGCATTTCGATTTCTGGAAGAAAAATAAATCTTTATTCCCATGTGATTTAAACACTCAGGCTTGTGCCAAGTCCAGGGAAAAGGCAGAAGTTTCCGCTGGTCCCTGCACACCGGGCGCGGCACCGCAGGGCTGCGGGGAGCGGGCAGGCGGGACGGCTGCTAGGAAGAGCCCGGCTCTCGCAGGAGACCGGGGGGAGGAGGCAAGAATGCTCTTCCCCATTTACCCAGTCACCGCCGAGGGAAACCCGCGGTGTCCCCTCAAGCCTCCACCGTCCTCCTGATATTCCCGATGGCTGCAGCCGGAGCGGCGGCGGGATGGCTGAGGAGAGTCAAGGCAGGACTCTGAGGTGCGGGATGTAGCACCCCAGGTCCTGCCGCCCCCTCTAAGCCATGGGAGAGTAAATACGTAGGTTCAGGGAGCGGGGTCATTTCACTGGAGAGGGGGATGGAGAGAGAGGGGATCTTTCACACCGTTCCTTCCTGGCACTTTGGCAGAGACCTGCTCTTGGAAACTGTTTCGAGTTTGTTTCCCCAGCGGATTGGTTTGTGTGGTCACTTCAGAGCTGCGGGCTCCTTTTGTACTGGACCGAGATCTGAAGGCGACCTATTTATAACACCACTGCAAGGGAGGAGTGAGGGGAAAAAGTGCTCGTGCTAATCTCCCCCAACATTTTTTTTTTTTTCCAGCGGGACGAAGGTTGCATCTTTATTTCGGGAGTGGAGCTTGCTTAGTGACCGTCCCGCTGGTACCTGCCGCCTTGCGCTCTGGCTCCTGCCTCCTGCCGGGTACCGGCTGGGGCCTGAGCCGCGCGGTGCGGGGGCTTTGCTGTCCTGCCTTTTGCGCCTTTCCTCGGGGATAAACATCGAATGTTACTAAAACACGTTCCTCGTGTAAAGAAAGCGCTTGCAGAGAACTGAAGCGAACCCGCTCCCCTCCTTTCCGGGAAAAAGGAAGGACCAGGCTGTGATAGCGGCCAGGCTAGCCCCTGCCTCTCTGGGCTTGTGCGGGCAAAGCTTTTCCATCCACCTCCTTAGATCCCGCCCTGCTGCCTCTTACCGCCACCTCAGCAAGAGAGCTCCGCTTCCCGCAGGCTCTCACCCCTCAGCCCTGCTGCTTTTCGGCCGTGGCCCCGCAGCCGCGCTGTCCGAGGCTCTCCTCGGCCCCACTCCGCAGCGCGGCCCTTCCTGCTGCTCCGGGGACGGAGTGCTCCATGAGGATCCACAGGTGCGCATGGCCACCTGTGCCGGTGTATCTGTATGTTGTCACCAAAGCGGGCACCTGCTTGGTCGCTGGGACGCTGGGTGAGGGACCCGCCGGACTCAGGCTGCGTCCGCTGCCGGTCCGCGGACTGAGCCGGCTCATGGTGGGGCCCCGGTGCCTGCTCAGGGAGGAGAAGGCGAGGCGGGGGTCCCGCACCCCGCTCCGCTGCCCACTCCGCCTCGTGTACCGCCGGGAGCGGCGGAGGGCACCCAGCCGGCACCGTGCCCCACGCCGGGCTGAGCCAGGCGGGGGATTACCACAGACAGGCTTAGACGGTAGAGCCGGGCTGAGTTAATGCCATGCTGCTCTCTTCGTCCCGCTTCCAAGCACCCCGGACAGATCTGGGATGCGGGGGAGGGTGTCTATATTTAATATGTCACCCCTGATGGCTGTCTGTAAATTCCTTCACGCGGGGAAATATGCACTTGCTATTAATTTGCTCGATACTTTCCTTTTGCGTGTGACCTTGCCAACAGTGGCTCTGAAATCAGTGGCTATTTTCTGCTTAAGTCAGAAGTTCGGGCGCAGTGAAGGCAGGGCGGCTCTACCTCCAGGGAAGGAGGTGGTCCTCCGGGCAGTAACGCCGAGAGAGCGGCCAGGCTTCTGCCGAGGGCTCCGCGGAAGGGTGCACGGCAGCACCCACGGGAGCTAGGTCGGGCCGGGCGGCTCGGCGGGGCAGCGGAGTCCTAGGGATGCGAACCGCGCTCTGGGTACCGCCCGCCTGTCCCGGGAATGTGCGACGGGACCGGGCAGACCCACCGCCCCAAGCGTCCCGGCTCTGGTCCCAGCAACAGGACAAGGACAGCCCCCGACACTGGTGACCTTTCGGGGCCGGGGCTGCGATGCGCCGCGGGACAGGCATTTCCCTTTGGGGTGCGTCGGCCTGGGAATGTCCTCCTTGCCCTGCGCTTCAAACAAAGAGGTCGGGGAGGAGGGAGCTCCGAGCCGAAGGCATCCAGTGGCAGCTGGTGCACCTGTCAGCGCGGCGAGAGCGGCTCCCCCTGACCTTCATGAGTAGGGCAGAGCTGGGACAGCCCGCGGCTGCGGGGACGAGGGAGAAGAGACGGGGACACTCTGGGGTAGCGGGGGAGGTTGAGCGAAAGAGAGCTCGCCTCCGGTCCGTCACGCCTGGTGCTGAGACCCGGCCTCGCCGCCCAGGCCGCGGCGACGACGCTGCCCCAGCCCGGAGACCCACCTCCAGCATCCCTCGGCGAACAGCAGCTGGTGCCTGCTGCCGAGGGAGGATGAAAAGCTCTCCCAAAGAAGCGTGGATACTTTTAATTACAGATATGAGGCACTCGGGGCAAGGCGACTCCAGGTCTGGGAGAAGGGCGGCAGATCCACGGTTCACGCACTCTGCAGTGCTGCGCTCGGCACCTCCGAACCTTCGGGCTGAGGCGATGGGGCGGCCGGCTTAGCCCCGTCCCCGATCCTGCCTGGCCTTTGAATTTCGTTTCTTCCTCTCCTTGCCTTACTCTCCGATAGATATTTCCCGGGTTATTTGCAAAAAATGCCCCTTTCTCGTTGCAATCTCCAAACAGATCCCTTAAACCGTCTCTAAACCAAAGAACAGATCTTCCCGAATAAAACAACTCCTGACTCACTGCTAGGAATTATAATCGTGACCATTTTTTTTTTCTGATAGCAATCGCGTGCCAATTACAGATATCACAGCAAAATGTTACGTGGACAGTGCAGCACACACAAACTTATTTTCCTTGTGATTTGCGCCAAAATCTGCTGCCCCACCACGGTTTAAGGGCTCAGGGCGATGGCACAATGCACCGCGGAGCTCCTGAGCTCCTGGCCCGGGAGAGGAGCGCCCGCGCTGGGCTCTCACGCTTGCTCCGGGGCCACGGCAGCGGCTTTCTCCCATCCCGCTGCTCGGAGCGCCTGTTTCCAAGGCACTGGCGCCGGAGGAAACCCCCCTTTTTCAGCAGGTTCATTCGAGGAGGAGTACAGGAAGGGGAACGTGTGCTTTTTGTGGGGCTTAGGCAAGCCCTGGAAAAGTCCCTTCCAGAACTGTCTCGAAGAGGGAGAGGTGCAGAACGAAGGGGATTTGCAAATAAAGTGTTCGGCTTCTTCGCACGGTGCCTTCTCTCGAGACACTGCGCACCCGCCCTTGGCGGCCGCGGGCACACAGCGCCCGGCCCGAGGGCTGCCCGGCCCCGCCGCGGCTCCCCGGGGGCTCAACTTTCCGCCACGGCCGGGTCTCGCAGCCGCAGTGGCGAGATCTCTGAGCAGATGTGATTCCTAGCAGGGGCTTCATGCTGCTCTTCCAGTCTCTTGGACCATAGATATGATCCCTTCTTTGCTGTTACTCCTTTGCTTGTTTATTTTTTAAAGCCTTCCAGGAACACTGCTATTCCTTATTTTTTTTTTTTTTCTTAACTTGCAAAAAATGCTATCAAGGCTTATTGTGTCAGAGCCGTATCTAATTAAGGGGAAGTCGGTTCACAGGGCTCACAAATTCCCTCTACGAGATGGTCCAGGATTGGTCTTACAGAAAGCATCCAAGATATTTTGCAAGCAGTGGGGCAGGCTGAGGAGATGTCTGCATGTACATCCCACGAGGATGTCATGTTCTTACTGTAAAGTCTCACGCTGAGGGAAGCACCCTTGATTTAAGGCAGAGAAAATGAGCCTCAATCAGTGATTGTCCGAACTCCCACTAAGTCACAATATCTGCTGTTCACTGGAAGCTGGGAAAGAGCCCAGGAGTCCTGTGGGTCTCTGCCCCTTCCTCCAGTGAGCAGCTCAGCAGTACCAGCCACCCGCCCAGGTGAGCGGCTCGGCCAGCGTCTGAATTTCAGGCAGAAGTACCTTATCTACTGACAGACACAAGGGCACAAGTGACTGGTATTTCTCTAGGTCCTGAGCTTCTTCAGCTTTCCCTGGAGCCTGAGAAAGCTGCAGCAGCTCGCACAGAAATCTGTACTGAGTTAGCAACCTTGGTGAAATACACCCAAGTCTCCAAACTGCATGGCCACATCCTTGCCCAGCCACAGCAAGAGACCTTTGCCCAGCTGCCATCCTCAGCTTTTAGGGGTCATCCACTCATGAAAACTTCTCATCAGGACACACTGCTGCCAGGGCACAAGAGAAGGTCACTGAGAAAGTCGGAAAAGGAAGTGTTTGAATGACATCATCAGGAAATTTGCTGCCAAAGCAGGAGCAATGACTCAGTCTGACCGGTCATTTTTGGCGGCTTAAAAATCAGAAGGCCAAAAAGAGGGAGTAAACCCAACAGCAACAACAATAACAGCAAAGAATCATAGAATGATTTGTGTTGGAAGAGACCTTAAAGATCACCCAGTTCCAATCCCTCTGCCATGGGCAGGGACACCTTCCACTAGAGCAGGTTGCTCAAAGCCCCATTCACCCTGGCCTGGAACACCTTGAGGGATGGGGCATAAACAAACACCTTCTCTGGGCAACCTGTTCCAGTGCTTCACCATCCTCACAGTGAAGAATTTCTCCCTAATATCTAATCTAAACCTACCCTCCTTCAGTTTACAACCATTCCTCCTTGTCCTATCACTACACGCCCTTGCAAAAAGTCCCTCTCCTTCTTTCTTATAGGTCCCCTTTAGGTACTGGAAGGCTGCTGTAATGAAGCAAAGGCAGAGCCTCCACAGCCATTGCAGTCTGTGATGGAGACAGCCTGTGGCTGTGCTGATGCTGGGATGGGGTGGGAGGACAGTCAGACAGACCTTCCCCAAGTTTAAAATGACAGTCCAGTCAGCTGAGCCCCAGGGCCACCTGTGTCCTCCCTGCTGCTCAGATTTATAGAGTGTAACATTTTAATAAAAAACACACACACCTCTCCACTTTGGTGCATTAAGAGATTTCTAGCAAAACACAGTAATGTTGCTATAAATTTCCCTCCCAGCACCCTCACAAGTAATAACTCAAGCCCCAGCATTTTGCATTTAATGTTTATTTTGATGGCTGCATTCCAGAAAGAAAAGGGAAAAAGAGGCAAAATCTACTCAACCACTCTCCCCATTGCTATTAGCCTGATGTTTTCAATAAAATTTAGTGCAAACTGGGAAACAAACACTTGGAAAAAGAAAGGAGGAAAACAAGCATACTTGGGCAAAATTCTCCTAGACATCTGCCAAGGCCTGGGTTCAAATCCTGGCTTAAATTACAGATGCCCTGCCATGGGTTCTCATTATGTTCCACTCCCTTGGCATGTCTGAACAGCACCCCAGGGAGCCATACCTGTGTTAAGCAAGGTTCAGTGGTGGGATGCTCTGAAGGACTGAGACATATGGAAGCTTAAGGTTGAAATGGCCAAGTCTGGAAGTTAAAGGCTGAGGCTTCTTGGCCAAATAATGCAGGGCAGAATACTAGGAGTGCTGCCAGTCATGTTTGAAGCATGTCGCAGAGCTATTTAAAGCTTTCAGAGCACCTGCTTTTCTGTGAAGCCACCAGTCCTTCACGTGCACCAGCACTAAGCCCACATTTGCCACTGAAAAAGGGCAAAACCATGCAGACAGATGGTGATACACCCAGACAAACCATGGGCATTTGCTCATGACTCCTGACTCTGCTGAGAGCAGATTAAACCTTCATGCAATAGTGAATATTTACCCAGATGCAGTTCAAACTTCTGATTGCTTACCCAGAAGTAGTAACCCTCATTCAGATGTGATTAACAAAAATGTGCTGAGAGCAGCAGCACTATGTAACCAGGTTGCTCACTGCTGAGAGACATGTCCCAGGCCCACGATGAGATATGCGTGTGAAGTTTGGATGGGCTAATCATGGAGAACTGCACATCCAGAGCATGTGAAACACATCTTTGTGCATCAGACCAGGAGAAGCCAATGGGTTTAAGGAATTACCAGATTTAAATGTCGTAAAAGCTTTTGGGTTGCCCATTCTCCAAGGCACATTTCACCTTCCATTTCCTGTCCCGTAACTCAGACACATGCTGGTATGGCTGTGTCTCTGCCTTGAGGTGTGTATTAATCCAGTTGTGGCTAGACCTGAATTTTTCAGATTTCCTTCTCTCCTAGATCACTCTAGACCCCAAGTAAATTCAGAGACTGACCATACTGTGATGTTCCACTGAACCATCTGTGCCTATATGCACTCCCTTGGAACAAATTCTGTTGGTTCATGAAGGCTCAACCAGCTCAACCAATTCTCCTTTTTCCATGGAGTATCTCTGATCTCCGAGTACTTTTATATGGCATTCACTTCTCCTCACTTTTCAGTAGTGAAATCAGAAGGATTCTTTGCCCTGGGTCAAGGGCACCGAATCCACCAAACAGTTCTGCTATGGTGGCACAGGAGTGACTTCAACCCCTTTTCGTGATCAGGCCAACCTCACTCTTGAGTTCACATCCAACACTGGAGGTTCCTATGGACAAAATGACTCTCTGTTTTCTGGCTTATGGTATTAGATTCATTGGGCAAGTGGTATATAATCAATTAGATATTACGGTCATGACTTCCATAAGTGAAGGAATCTGTTATCTCACACTAATTCTTGTGTTTTGACACAAATGACCAATTTGTAAATGTTCACAATATCCAGATTCTCCTAAAAGAAACTTTATGCTGTCTGTGACTCTGAAATTTCCATGCCATCTGAGTGAACCTCTACATTGAATCCTGTCATCAAAGGCAAAAAACCCCCAAACTGTAGAGAGATAAAATATATCACTCCTGCCCATGGCATCTTGCAGTGTGTCTCTGTTTCTTTCAGTGGTATGAAACGAGCATCAAGGCTTGGTCCTGAGCACACTGGTCAGAGTGAAGGTGTCACTGTCTGTAAAGGTCAGTAAGGTTTTTGATCTCCATTTTTGAGCTAATGTGATTATTTCTATTTGAATTATTTCTAGTCACACATGTCATGAGTGCACGAGGCATGCACATGATTGTGAACTCATGTCTACTTTACTGGAAACAAAAGGCTCATGGCAATGGTGAGCTGCCCACCAGCAAGCACTCTGCTGACAGGAATGGCAATGACTCTCAACTCCTTGCCAGTGGTTGTCAAAAATATGTTTGCTGCCAGAACACGGCTAGAAAATGTCAGATTTTTCCTTACTTCAAGTCGTTTGCTCTATTGGCTTCAGAGTGGTTTCAATGAGGATAACACTAGTTTTACACCTAGAAGCTGGTCCTTCGCTTTCTTTTCACTCTCCTTCTGAACAGAAATTTAATTAAGCAGCCTACAGCTCTGTGGGGCAAGATTTAAATATGCTGGCAAAACAGTATTAATCAAATTCGCCTTTGCTATTACCTGGAGAACATCTGCTCAGTGAACAGTATTTGTGACTTTTTGACTCCTTTTAAGAAACACATCAGCGCATGACCCCAAGGGTCTGAAATATGAACCTGCTGTTTCTAGAGGGGTTAAGGCACATCTTTTTACCGCTTATATTTTCCCATCTTCCTTCCCAGAAGAACTGTCTACAGCAGGCTTAGTGTACTGAATACCCAGGACGGTTTTTCACCTCACAGACATTGACATGGCTCTGATGGCATCATGGTGATTCACACAAGGCATTTGACTCTTCAACATTTGTCTCAATTTAAAAAAAAAAAAAAAAAAAAGTCTATTGATGTTTAAAAAAAATAATGCTGTTCAGAAGCAGAGCAGCTTGGGTTTGGGTTGATTGTATTTCAACAGTCAGAATCAACAAAACTTCCAGCCAACCTGGACAAAAAGAGAGAGTTCAGTGGTGTGTCTGTCTGATTTCTTTTTTCGTACAACACACGGCACTGGAAAATATTGGAAGAGGTATAGTAGTTCCTCTTCAAGGCCTCAAGCAGCATGACGGAAATATATTCACTAAAAACCTTAAATTGACCCACTCAACTGATAGCCAGTTCCAAGAAACTCAGCATTTTTTTTTTTTACCTTGGTTAATATTATTTTTATAAGGAGAATGGGAATAACAGTTCACTCTGGATGACCGGCATGATTTACTTCATCTGCATCAGCACTCTCCCAGGTCATATTTGAGGCAGTTCCTCGGTGATGTTTCCGGGAGGGCAATGGAGTTGTGTGATGCCATTTAAACAAAACAGAAAGCTGAAATATGATTTTTTTAGGTTCCTTGAGGGACAAGAAGAGATTTGTTTTAAAAACCTTCAGTCACCTTAAATCCATAAATTTATTTTACCTTGGGACAAGCAGCAAGGATGAGATCACTGAACCGCACAGATGAACAGAGACCCCACAGATACCAAAGAAACATGAGTCCGGTTACTTCCATGGCTGAGGATGAAATGGAACTCCATCCATTGCCTCGTGTCCAGTTCCTCCTTGCCAGGGGCGTAATTTCTGTGTTACTCTTGGTGCAAGCCTGGCAGGTGGAGTCAGTGCTTGGGCTTTGGCAGCTACCCAGGAAACTCGGTGCAAGAGGCAGTGCAAGTGATTTGGTGGTGTCCTCTTGGACACTCGATCCTGACCTCTGTTTCATACCCGCATGTGACAAGATGCCAAGCACTGTCTTGGTTTGCTATCAGAAGCTAGATTGGGTTTGCTGAGCTGATCCTTCTGGACTGCCCTCTGAAAACGCTAAATTACTGTAGCAGGAAAGGAAAAATGGTGTGGTTATAACTGGGTCTGCACATTTATGTCCTTCTTCGAGTGGCAAGTGTGGTCACAGGGAACTGAATTTACCTGGAGATCAAATTAATTCCCTGGAGGAAAAGCCCTCTAGTAAAGCTTGCTGCAGTGAAGTTGCTGTTCAGGTCTGCTGAGGATACACCTCTTGCATAGTCTCCTTGCAGAAGCAGAGGCCAATTCAAGGCTGTTGTACTGATATTTCAATCTCCTGAGAGATTCCTCTGGTAAGAAAACGAAGGACCACATACGTACAGCAGCTTAGACTCCCTACAGCTGTGGCTGCTCACAGTATTAAACCTGCAAAAAGATGTCTGAGCTTGAAGAGTGCAAGAGCACACAACAGTTTGGAGAAGTGTTAAAAATATTCATTTCTTCAGCCCATCTTTGCACAAAAAATATACATACAAATATATTCTACTAGTACAGGCATGTGAACTTTAAAATTTGCTTTCTTTTCTGCTAAAAAGAGAAATATATATATACATATTTGGAGATGTCTGAGAAGAATACATCCAGCTCTGTGTGGGAAGTTGGGTTTTCGGAACTATCTCCTTCTCTTAGTCATACGAAACTCCAGCATTTCAAGCATTTGGGTGGATATATTTCCAAAGGGAAATCTCCCTAACCTCCTGAGACTGCATTACATTGGCTCATACAGTCTAGATAGCAACTTGTCCTAATTTCTGTATGCCTGGGCCCAATCTGGCCTGTGCTAATGTCAATAAAATTTTTGCTGTTCAGCTTCTTGGCAGCGGGATTAGGCTTTCTGTTTGTATTACTTCTTTATCTGTGATTTAGATTTTCTGCCAAGGGCTTTAACCATTGATGTCAATCGATGATAGGGAAAGTGAGAGGAGAGGGAGAGACAATTTTTTTAAACTTGAAATACTATACACTGACCGTTTAAGCATCTTACTAGTTGTGTACAAAACTTACAATTCCTTATGCAAATGCCTACTTTCCCAGATTACAGTAACTTGGCAAAGTTACTCTATACTTCATGTTTGCATAATAGCTCTTAAAGATACTTGTACATCTTATGCACTTTAGAGTATTATGCAAATCATTTAAGAGCCAAGAGCAGGAATATGCCCATGAGTTGTTCTTCAAAAATTGGGTAAAGAAGAGTCTAAAGTTAAAGTTAACTTATTTTCTCTCTCTCTGTTTCACTCCATCTCTGTCTCTCTCTGACTCCTATGGGCCATAAACCAATATCCTCTATTCTCCAGAAGCAGCAGGAACAGTGGCTAATAGCACAAACATGCAGATATTAAAATTTGAGCTTATTCAACCATAATTGACCAAAAAGAAAATGAAGCGAAAACAAAAACCTTAGTTACGCAGCTAAGAAAAAAAGTAATGTATTTCCTTAACACATAAGGGTACATTTCTCTCTCTCCGATCAGAAATCCTCAGGAGATTTGGGTTTCAAGAGGGGTTAAAAGCTTTATGATTTGTTTAGCCAACACACGTAAACCCAAAGGCTATTTTTGGCCAGGAGCGTATCCTTGGTGCAGGGAGCATTCGCAAACAGACAGGGACACTGTCCCCTCTGTGCTGCTGCCCAGCTGGTACGTGAACATCCTTTGTGTGCCATGCTGGGAGGCAGCTGCTGGAAAGGCAGCTTGGGAAGGGCAGTTGTGGGAGTGGGGTTTCTGCACTTCATGGGCAAAGACCACGATGGCCAAGGGCTCTGTCAGGGACTGAGAGGACACTGTGTCCTGGCTGGGGCAACTGAGTTGCACCCGGCACTGAACAGCAGAGAAAGGAAGACTGAGTGCCTGAGGGTTGCCTCTGGCTCCCAGTGCTTCCTCCCTTCTGAGCAGGAAAGCTTCATGCCCAGTTCTAGGCTGGAGCCTTCACACAGCCCAGCTCCCCAAAGCTTTGACAGACAGATGGTCTTATATAAAAAAAATCAAAGGACAAATGCAATTATTGTCTAACAAAGTAACAGACCTACAGGCACAGGAATTTCTTGTGGGTTTCAATCATTGCTGAAAAATCTTACTGCCAAAGTATCCTCGCTATGTCCCTTCTCCAGCATGGATGGTTAGACAGAACTGCTCCCGAGTGCCCAGACTGGGCTCTCAGTTACACAGAGGTAAATCTAGGGCAAATCCACAAGACTTTGAGAATAAACAGTGCTAAGTCTGGGACTGAAAGATGACTCAGGGATCTATAGACAGAGCAGTCTGATATTGGTCATAGATTAAAAGTGAGATGGTTTTGGTAAACAGCAAGGATGAAAGTCTTTTGCCAATACACTGCCTCACAGGAACGGGTCTCGAGAGAGGAGCTGCTTGTCCTTTTCAAATAGGAATACAGCTTGCTTGGTAAAGTCAACTCACATTAAATTCATCTACTCATATTTCTGATGCCTGTCTTGATACTGCCAGATTAATATGTGGAATTAAGATGGAACTTTATAAACTGAAAGCAAATTTGTTCATGTATTTTAATGAAAATACTGCCAGTCTTACACTAGTACAAATGCATATTTCTGGGAGCAGAGCTTGTATGACACTTGATAAGGCTGCTACTCAAATGTTGCACCCAGTTCTGCTCTCCTCTGGCTAGACAAGTGCTGGAGGAAGTTGAAAAGATTTTTGCCGAGGCCATTGAATAAATTTCATAGAAGGAGGCTGTGTAGAGCCTAATCCAGTCATTTTATTGGAGGCAAAATGTTGGGAGATCACTGACTATGTGCACTTGCAAACAGAAATATCCACATACATGGGGCTTTGCCATCCTGCAAGAAAAATGCTTTTTATGATGCAGTGGCTGGATGCTGGAATCAAGCAACTTCATCCTTGGAGCAAGGTATCATTTTATTGTCACCAAAGGCACCTTTGCCCATCCTGGGCTCTGTCCTGTAGCTTCCTGGCACTTGGGAATTTTAAGCTTGGGCAGCTTTCAGAAAGACATGCTTTAACCCAGCTTGTGGGAAAAACCTGTTGCCTGTGTAATACGGGAAGCAAACAAGATGATCATAGCAATCCTCTCTGGTCTGGGACCCTGGGAATAGAAGAGTGGAGGTGCTTTGCTTTTGCAGTGGCATGTGGTGATACGAAAGCTCCTTGGTCGTTTAAGAATTTTGGGGTCTTTATTTTATGGGCAGGGATAATGTCTAAATGCACATTATTTTTTTAACACCACCACCCCCTCTTGTGCTTTGTAGAGTCCCAAGCTACAGTTGCAGAGCTGTGGTCAGGATAAAAGCCGACAGTCCAACCATAAATCAGCCAGAACCAAGTTCCTTAACCTTTCATATTAACCTCTTGCATTGACTTGAGTTAGGTGCTACGCTCTGCTGCTATAAATCATCCTGCAGTGAATTTATGAGCCTCAGCACAATAAAGGAGTTTTTCTTTGCCCCCCCCACCCCCTGCTTTTCTCTTAGTGCATTTTAGAAATTATGCAGGAAAGGCCTAATGACTGGGATCTGTGAATATTGCTAACTCTCCTTCCCCACCAAAGGGATCTGACAGGAAGATGTGGGGGTTGGGAGTGGGGGGAGAGAAATTCTTAATTTCACGTATTGGTGGCATGACGAGGAAAGCCTGTTCCAAAAAACCCAACAAACTGTTAGCTGCCCCTTGGAATAGGGAAAAAAAATTCCTAGTAATTAAGCGCATTTGAGGGTTAAAACAACAATCTATTCACGCAGTTGCAGTCATCTCTCTGCTTCCCCCTCTCCTCAAATTATTCGGTGCATAAGGACGGTGGGATGCTTTGCCCCGTGGACCTGGAGCACTCTGTTGAGATCACCCCTGCACACTTTCCAGGGGCAGAAACTCTCTGTGCTCCTGAACGGCATGTGTAGGAGCCAGCCTGTGGCAGCACGAGGAGAACCCTTGGAACAGCACTTTCCTTTTTCTTTCTTTTCTGCATATCTCCAGCGAGGCTGTGACACTGAAATGAGAGCCAGCAAAACCCCATGGCTGGCGGGAGTGCAGATGTGCCTTTCTGCTCCCAGTCCCTTGGGCAGAGACCCGGGGCTGGAACTGCTGAGGGTGGGCATGCAGGTGAGATGGTTTTCCAGTTCTTTGGTGCTGTTGGAAGGGAGGAGATATTTTTGCATAGACATCAAACACCACGGATGCCTTTTGGTGTGAGTGGGGGCCTGCCAAATCCTTCCTTCCTTCCTGCCATTAATCTGTAATGCTCCAGTTCGCTATCTGCTGCCCTCCATCCCAGAGCTGGCTGCATTTCTCTGTTATTCAGAGGTTTGGAAGTATTTTGAGATATTTACGCAGTGATAAAGTACGTGACTCACATCTACATGTTGGTATCTTTCAGCCTGTCAATCTGCAGTATTTCAATGGTGCTGGTGACTGCAGCACCTGACCCAAGAGCTATAAAGAGTTTGGTGTCACTACCTCTGAGTTTGCTGCTACCTCCAGATCTGACACTGCAAAGCAATTAATGCTGATGAACTTCACATCGTGTGGATGGCCAAGACCTGCTTGGCCTTGCAAACCCAAACTCTCTGACCCCATGGCTAAAGGCAAGACATTGTGGCCTCTGAAACTTTCGGGGGTTTCTGCACCCTGATATTTTGATGGCTGACGTGACAGCTGCTCTCCTACACAGCAACACTTCTGGGGCCAGGGGGTTGGAGGCACAGCCTCGCTGTTTCCAAAGCAGCACCTCTGGGCCCCCCACCATGAGGTGGTGCAGATCAGAGGTGCTTCAGTTAATTCAGACAGAGCTACCTTGGAGGCAAAGCATGAGCATCAGCATGACCTGACGCCTTCCTGAATTATCCACTTTTCTGTGGAAAATCAGAAAATGAGTAAAAAATCAGACTTCTTCTGTGCTACCTGTGGTACCTCAGTTTCATTTTTTCAAAGATAAAATGGCCACTTCAAGTAAACATAACTGGAGCTCCAGAAAGCCCTTTTTTTTTTTTTTCCCCCAGGGGAGGGGATTTTATTCCATTGTCTGCATTTGTAAATATAGCTGGTGCTCCCTAAAACCAGAGTGACTTTGCTGAGATGCAGGGAGCCATCTGGGCTCTCCTGTCTGGGTGGTGATGGGGAACAGTGGCTGCTCCCTGGAGCTGGGGATAGTTTGGGGGATTAGTGTGGCACTCTCAATGGAGAGGCACAATCCTGAGGACTCTCTTTCCCCACTGAGAGAGCAGCACAGCTGTTCCACAGCTAACCGGGCAAGTGAGGCTGCGTTAGGGAGCCAAGCAAACATTCAGCAAGGAAAAAGTTAAAAAGAGCAGGTTTTCCAGTTATGTGCAAGGTGGGAGTGAGGACCTGCATATTTTTGTGTTGCTTTGTTTTGGTTTTTTTTCACATTGTGAGAAAAATACTGAGGAGGGTTCAGCTGAAAGCTTTTCTCGTGCATTCTGTTTCTCCTTCCCTGGCCACTGCTCTTGTCTCTGTGTCTGTGTGTGAACTTATTGCTTCTCTCCTACCCCAGATTTATCCAGAGCAACCCCAGTGTGTGCCCTCTCATCTCTCCCTGGGCCGTGCAGCATGGCCAAGCTGTGCCCGGCTCCCTCAGCCCGATGGGTTCCTACGCCTGTGTGGGACTTTTCAGGCTATGGAGCACCCTGTTGAAGCCAGCAGTAGAGGAGGGACTGCAGTTTGTGAGGGTTAGAAAATGCTCCCATTCCCCCATTATATGGTGGTCTCAGTTTATATTATCCTCCTCAGCGCTGAGAAACATCTTGCATCTCAAAAGCTGCGGTGCACCAAGGGCAATCTTTGGTCCAGCCCTGGGCTCCTCTGCACGGGTGCTGTCAGCCTTTCCTGGCTGCTCTCCTGAGCCCCACAGGGCTGGGCTGCCTCCCCAGCCCCTGCTCGGGTCCCCACAGAGCCCAGTGTGGGGGGCACCTCCTCTGCCCCTGCCCTGGCGATGCGGGAAATGCCACCAAAAATAAAGGGAAAACAACAAAAGGCCGGACCCCTCCAGTCAGATCATTCACGGGGATATTTCTGGTTCTCCGTTTGTTTACCTTATAGAAAAGTTAATTGGCTCCTTTTGATCTTACAGTGAAAACCACAAAGGAAATTTTGTTAGAGTAGGAGCAAACTGAAGCCTGTGAGTTCCTCCGATATTCATTAAAGCAATTCTGTTTGAGTTTTAATTTAAAGAAAACATTAATTTTTTTCCCCCCTCGCTTATTATTAAGGGCCTGCTACGTCCCTAGGCTAAAGCGCTCGCTCCACAAATAACCGTCCCGACAGCTGCCAACTTGGTGCAGTTTAAAACCTGCCTTTGGAATATATATATATATGTGCATGTACCTGGTAATACAGAAAGGGCTGTGTTTATAATGGTATTGTCCTTAAAAATTTCCAAATAGGCAAGTCAGGATTATTAGAAAGCTTAATGGGCTAAAGGAAAATCACTATAAGTTTAGAGAATGCTACTTTATTCTTTTTAAATGAGTCTTCCCCGTGTACTGAAATTAAAACAATTTTTTATTCCAAGTTTGAGGCAATCAAACTGAAGATGTGGTGAGAAAATATTTCTTTTTTGAGGTTGATTTAATTAGCAGAGCTATATTAGGAAAGCAAGTAATGCAATCTATTTATGGACAGATGTATCTCCACATGATAATAGACAATAAAAATAAATTAAAGAGAATCACAAGGCAAAAATAGCTGATGTTTTTCTCAAGTCTCTTCTAGTAATTTCTTGAGGGCAGTAGGCAGCACATCTCTGCTGCTTGCATTATTTTTTTTCAAACAAAAAGATTCCCTCATCCTTTTTATGAAATCTCTGTCTATTTTTATGAAGATAGTTGAGGAAAAAACAAGTCATTCAGCAGTCACTCTCCCACCCCTCACTTCATTTATAACTATTGTACAGCAGCAAAATGAATTTAGTGAAAATATGGCTTGTGACCATTGATGACACAAAGCGAACAAACAAATAAGATCTGACCCCATGCTCTGAGGAAAAAAATTCCACGGTTTAAGCAGATAAAAATCTAAAGGACAAACTCAGAGGAAACTTGTGTGCCAAACACACAAGCCCCGATGGTAAAGCAGTACGGCTCGAAGGCAGGGAAATAACTGAGCGGGTTCCTGTAGGATTTTCTTCTTTTCATTTTAAAACTTAACTGTACCCACTGCCCATCCATCTATGCGTACACATACATGGGGACAGAGCAATATGTATTTGTAGCTCGTTGTCTGGACATGCTGCCTTACAAATGCAAACTCTTCTGAGAGCAGAAGTACGCTGAAAACAAAAAATAAATTGCCACGTAGGAAAGCTGTTGCTGTGTGATTATCAGAGAAGAATAAAGCAGGGAGTCATTCTGGAAAGGGAATGAACGCGCTGTGCATAATTACAACATCATGGTCAAGATATTTTATTTTCATTTTAAAAGGCTACATAAGTATTAGCTAAAATGGGACAAGTAAGCACTACTTAAATATGTAACACATTAAAGAGAGTTTTACAGCTTTCTTGTTATGATTTCCAGTGGTAAATTTTAAATCAACAAATGGCACATATCAGACATTCAAAAATAAATTGCAATATTTGTCCCCCTTGTTTTAACATGCATGTATAAAAAGTATGATTCTGTCAAAATATAGTTTTAAATAATTAAAAGAATAAAAGTGGAACTAAGTTTGATTTTTTTTTTTGTAGCAGAAACAGATTTTAGAAAACATCCTGGAAGATGTTACAATTCTTTCAAAAATTCTTATGCTGTGTTTGGCATTTCTAGCTGCCTTTTCCAAACCGTGAATAGTTCTCTTCTTTAGTCAATATAAAGATGCTCGTGAGCTATTATGTCAAGTAAAAAAAGGCAAGGAAATATTTTTGACTGGTAAAATGGGAAGGTATATTTCAATATCTTTAGTGAAAAAAATAATGATAAGAGCACATAAATGCTGTCTGATAAGAAACAAAGCCTACTTGAAAAACAGTTGGAGCTCTTCAGATTTACCATCTCCAAAATATTGTTCTAAACAGCATAATTTTTCCCATTTTCACCAGCAGAGAAAAGTTTGTAGAATTACTGAGAAACAACAATTTTTTTTTTTTTAAACATTAGAAGGAACACGGAAAATAAAAATTTCTGCAGGTTGGTGACTAAAATAAGATAATCCTTAGAAGGGAGGGAGAGAGGGAATGAAAGTGTTGAAAAGCACGATCAGGCTGCAAAATACAAGTGTCTCTCTTGCCAAATCCAGCTCAGTGTTAAAGCAAATAAGTTACTCAGCAAAGAAAGAAAAGTTTGGACCCTACCTTTGTCAGCTGAAAAGTAATGGGGAACGTCTTCCAATACTGTGAATGACCTGCACTGCCTATACGGTACTCCTTACCTTAAAATCTATACATTTCTAACCAAAACAGCTTGGAGCAATTCACATAAAACAGACCCAAATGTTGCCCATTCCATGTAAAAGATCGGGTTTCTGTCTCAGCTCAGCCTGTGATATCAGACTTAGGCTTTTTTTTTTTTTTTAAAATATGTATTCTTATGTTTCCAATCCTCCAACACACTTTTTTCATCTTAGTAAAGTTTGCTTTTTGGAAAGGGTGTGTGGGAAGGATTTTCAACTTGTCAGGACTCTCTCTTTTCAGTACAATTAAGCTTTCACTTGATCATTTTGCAGGCTGGAATGATTTGCTCTGGTCACCGGCTCCTTATTATTAATATTGTTTCAGATACATAAAGTTTACTGAAAGCTGTAAATATGTCAGGTTTTGCCATGGGGTTTACTAATAAAGAACTCTTAGAGGGGGATTATTGATGGGAAAGATAATCTTTTCAATAAGGGTCCCTGCTTTTTTTGTTTCCCTGGGAGAGTGCAGTGCAGGGGCACTCCCCGGGGGGGACGCCCTGATCTCCGTGTTCTTCCCTGCAGAAGGTACAAAGATAATGGGCAGGGCCCTCCTGCTCCTGCCTTCCTCCCAGCCCTACATAGTTCTGTCTTTCCACGGGATTTTAAATGCCCTATTAATTTTTTTAATACCTTTGGTGCTACATTTTTTAAAATGGGTTTGTGACCACAAGGAATTGATTGATTATCAAGTGACACTTCCAAGTTATTTCTGTAGGTGTCACCTTGGGTTAGCGTAGTGGTATTAAGCATAGTGAATAATTTTGTTTCTTTCAAATATGGCCACATAGCTCAGCTAATTAGTTATTTTTTTAAACAAACAAACAAGAAAGAGGCATATATGTTCGAATTTCTCTTCTGCCAGCATTTCTCTTTCTTCTTTTGAAACACCCTATTATTAAATATGTATATATTTGGTCAAGTCATAATAAATGTCCAATCAATCATTCTTAATTCACTTTGGTATTTACTATAATAACAATAAACAATTTTGGGCTCATATGGTGTTAATGTGGCTGTCATATGGCTGCCCAGAAAACTTCTATGCATATTTACTATTAATTAAATGCATCATTACGAATTGAGAGAGAAGAGAAGAGAAGAGAAGAGAAGAGAAGAGAAGAGAAGAGAAGAGAAGAGAAGAGAAGAGAAGAGAAGAGAAAAGAAGAGACACATGGAATACTGTCTGGTCAGAAGCCTAGTTAGCTTACATAGTATGGGGAAGGAGGGGAAATTAATGGTGAGATAATGCTGTATTGCTTCAGCTGTCACTTCAAATCCAAAGCTTAAATTTTCCTGTCAACTATATAAACTCTACTCAGCACAACTATCTCTAGATTCTGCAAGTCTGTTTGGAGAATTTCTTTATATTCACATAAGATAATGTCAGAGACCACAAGACAAGGGCAGGACTCATTGTACTTGACGCGCTTCCCCTGGTTCCATGCAGTTGATTTGATGAGAGGTGGAGGAATTTTAAAGCTCGTAGCGAAGGTGGAAACCAATTATCCTTTCCCAAGAATGAGGAACAGGCTAGAAAATAGGCTGCATTTGTGTAGGAAGGACTCTAGGGCCCTAGACGGGTGTATTTAGGGCCCTGTGCCCGTTGAGTGGGATGGGCTGGGGAGGCAGTGGGAATGCTTTTTCTCTGCCAGTGGGACAGGAGGGGATGTGAAAGGACAGGGTGATGCAGGGGACCCTGGTGCACCTGCACCTGGTGCTCAGGGGGTTTTAGCTGCATGTGAGTGGCCATTCATGACCCTCAGGCATCCCCACCAGAGCGGAGGCAGCTGAGCAGCCTGTGCTGCAGGGGGAGTGGGGTCAAGCTGCAGGAGGAGGAGACGAGATGGAGCTGGCTGAGTGGGATGAACTGGCAGGGGCAGGCGTGCAGTGGGGACGGAACGGCTGAGCCTGACATGATGGAGAGGAGAGTGGGGGGATTGAGCTCGGCAGCCAAAAAACCCCAAACCTCAGCTGTCATCAGGATAAAATAATGAATGTCTGAAAACCAGGCTCGGTAAAGCAAGCATGTTCACGAAAGCCTGTAACCTCATGCTTGCTTTTAAGCCCCACTGGTATCAAATCAGTGCTGTCCTGAGGAATGGTAGATTTAAGCATGTACTTAAGAGTTTCCTGGATTCGTGGCTCAGGGTGGAGGTGGCTGGTCAGAGCAGCTGCAAGCTGCGGGCATGGATTTTCTTTCCATGGTTGTGGCTGCAGAGGACCAGAGCTGAGCCTGCTCAGAGTCAGCTCTGAGTTTTGATATATAATTGCAAGCAATTCTCATCTAGGCTCAGGAAAGCTGAACAGGGGCCTTGTTTACTTTACCGTTCTTATTTTTTCCCCTGAAGGCAAGCAGCCAGGGTTAGGTTTCAGCCTGGTGGTTGCTTGGGCCAATGACGCAAAGGAACAAGGTCTCGTTTTCACTGTGATGGTCTCTGGGTACTACAGCCTGACTAGTAATGTTAATGAAGTCCCTTAACATAAACACTGCTTTTCTAACACACTCCTCGGGGACATGGAAAAATCCCTCGGCTTCAGCTCAGGAAAAGGCTGGGGCAAACAGAGACACATAGTGGGTATAACACTCTGGAGAGAAAAGAACTATTTACAACAGGTATAGGCAGTTGTTTAAACATGATCTTTGCCTTGCCTTGTGCCATCCTTGCAGGCAGCAGTGAATTAAACTGATTCAACATTTTGGCATCTTTGCATTGCCCTCTTAGTCCTGATGTGTTGCCAGTTGCTTTGGTGCTCTCCTGGCTCAATGATCTCATAGAGGTATCAGGTCAGACTTACCTTACACCAGAAGGACATCCTGCTCTTCTAACAAAGAGGAATTGTTTGACAAACAGAGATTGTCTGCCGTTGTCTCAGGCAGAATGGCATGTGATGTTTTCAGTGGAGAGAAACTGGAAGAATGGTAAATCGTAGAGGAAAGGGTCTTATGTAAGGGTCTTATGTAATTACGTATGTTTAATAGGGCTTTATTGGTTTTTTTGTTAGCAATGGTATGAAACATTTTAGAAGTGTAAAACTAACACAGTTTAACAAAAAAACACAAGGTAAAAATGAAAATGAGAGAAAAAATTAAATAGTTTCCAATTGCTTTGAGTTGGAGGAAGCATTTGGAGCTGGAACAAAAAAAAAGACAGGCATTTTTCCATTGTTCCCTCAAAACTTAAAATTTTAGCTTGATGCCAAGCCATCAATTCAAACCTAGCACAAATTTCAGCTTGACATCTGAATTAAAAAAAAAAAAACAAACCTCACTAGTGCAGTGTTAATACTGAGCTAAATGGTCTGTCCTGACTTATTCAGAACTAGAATTCACCTCTCTAAATAAAATTCCTCCTGAAGTTTTACCATGTGAGGCTTATTCTTCATGCTAGTGAATAACCATTCTACCCTGATCAGGTATTGGCATCTATCAGAGCTTCCTGCTTTGACCTCTTCGTCTGCACACTGACCACAGCCGGGTAAGATTTAATGTCCTTGTTCCACATATGGAAGTGGGGCATGCAAGTGTAACTACTGTGTCCTGACATGATGGAAAGCACTAATATTTCCCAGCAGAGAAGACAAAGTTTTAAATGTGAAAGTCACATTGTTTCCCAGGTCTCTTACAAATCCCTATGGCCTTCTTGGACACTTGGGAGAAGTAGCTAGGCTAGAGTCTCCAGGGTAAGGTGAGTGTCTTTCAGTGCCTTGCTGATTGCTGTAGTCTGTCTGGCAAAATAAGGAACAGTCCAGGTTAAAATAGTGTTTGTTCTTTGGGGATGAAGAGCAGAATAAAAAATGGTGCGGACCAGTACGAGCCCTCAGGTCTGAGAATGGTAACGTCCCTGCTTAACTGCACCCCCATCTCCAGTGCAGCAGCAGTAGGGCTCTGTTTTTCATGCCTGATGCATTTCACTCCTCCAGGGACAGAGTGGGGAAATTAATCTTTCAGCCAGAATCCACATGAAATTAGTGCATTTTCCGCTTTCTTGGAGAAGGCCCTTGAAGCTGATAACCACCACCCAAAGAGGCCATGAAATCCTCCAGCTTGCTGCAGCACACTGGCCTTTCCCCTCCGAGGGAGTGATCAGAGGGAGCCTGCTGTGCATCCTCCCATGCATGGCAGCCTGCTGGGGCAGAGCTGGCAGGCAGGGTCTGGGCTGGAGGCCATCCCAAAATGGGCCATCCTGAGCTGCACTCAGCACTGTCCGAGAGGAGCAGAGCTGCCTTGCCGAAACAGGCCCTACCTCTTCCCTGTGCAGAGCACCTGCTCTCCACACGGTGCTCTCCAGCGAAAAATGAAGACTATCATTGGCAGAGCGCCTCTTCTGCAGTAGCATTAGATCAATTCAAGGTAGCTAGGCACATGTAGTCATCTTAATAATCTTACTTGGAAAAGTTCTTATTAGACTTTATTTTGATTTTTGATTTTTTTTAAAATTTCAAAATAAGTATTTTGAAAAGAAAATGATCAAGTACCTAAAGTAGCCAGCCGACATTAAACCCCAAAGCTAAGGGAAAAATAACCAGTGTTAGGGTCTTGCTTTAACTTATGCTGTTCCAACAGACTCACCAATATTTTTTAGGTGGTTCCTATCGTACGTTAAAGGGACACCAAGGAAATGCATTATCATGATCATCAATAGTGATCCTTCTGTGGCTGAGACATTAGACTTTGGAGGCTTTGGAGCCTGAGATAATTTCTTTATCTGGAGATCTGAGGAATATATCTGACATATCATTTAGTACACCTCCTGAAGTACCTATCATTTTTGGATCCAGGAGAAGAGGGTGACAGGACTTCAGACTGCTCTTGGATGGCAATTCCTACATTCCTATGAAAACATTAAAATATAAAATTGCAACATGTTTTAGTGAAACTACTCATGTTTTCTTGCAACAGACAAGCCAAATAAACACATTCAGACCAACGTGAGCTTTGTGCTTCTAGTACCTTTCGCAAAATAATTATTAATTACCTATTCTTGAAATAATAAAATCAGACAGATAGTTGTTGAAGAAAGATAATGGACAAGGATGCTATGTATTACTGCAAAGCTCAATGAATCTACAATCAATCACCTTCTGTTCAAATCCCCTTCACTGAAGCAGGAATTGAAGGCATCATGGGAAACAGATGCAGGGTGACTGGGCCACCTCTGCTTCTTCATGGTTGTCAGCAGAGGGCTGTGATGTGCTGCCAGGCTTCAGAAGCCACATCAGCATCTTCCAAGTGTGGTGCAGACCCAGGGCAATGCTGTTACCTGCAGAAATGATGCCTCTAAGCTCTCTGTGCTCAGCATGGGGCATGAGAGCACAGGCCCTGGGATGGCAATCCAGGAAGAGCCTGGGACTGAGAGGGTGGTAAGAGCAGCCAGCAGACCATCCGTAAAGGGGATATGTTGGCTGGAAAGCAAAAATGATAAATGCAATAAAGAAGGTGAATGGGAGCATGGAGCAGAAAGGGGAAAAATTTAATTGCAATTCAGGTGCAGTTTGATTTCTGTGCCTTTTGTCCTTATGAATATTTCTTAATAAATGCAGGGGACATTAATTATCCTTCTTGCACCACTCCGAAGATCTGATCTTGAATTTCTCCTGCAACGAAAATCTGCGAGCTGACACTCAGTGCCTCCCAGAGGCAACAATAAATATCAGAGTGAAGTGGGGTGCCTGCCTTTGGCTTTTCCCAGGGTCCTCAGCTGCTTCTACTTGTTTGCCTATTTTATTTGACTGTAGAAATTCTTGTGCTAGATCTGATGAACCAGCTGCATGAGCAAACTGGGTGGTGGCTGTTGCCTACTGCTTCTTAAGAAACTGGGAAAATTTAATTTATGGACAATTTTTGGGCTAATTTTCTAAAGAGATTTCTTTTTTTCTACAGACCTCAGGCAGCTGGAATTTGGCCTGTCTCGAGGCATGCTGTTCCTTATTGTTAATTACCTTAGTGCCATCTGGATATTCTTATTACGAACATGAAATCTCCACTTTAGAAGTGGGTAGATAAAACCAGGCATTGGAATGGGTGAGAAGGATCCCACCGATGTATCCACCAAATCATACTTATCTGCAAAGAAGACCTAAGAAGAAGTGAAAATAGAAGCCAGAATAATTTTTAAAAAGAGTCGATTAATATATCTACAAGGTACTTGAAGTTCAAGCCTTGTAGTGTTCCAAATGGATGGCATTGCTTAATGCTGGCATTTCATAAATTCCCTCCCTTTGAGCTGGACAGGCCACATCTTCGCTTGGTGGTGGGAGGACACAGATGTATTTTTTACAGCCTCGACTGACTAAAGAAAACCACAGAGTCAGACTGTGGCACAAGGGATCACAAGCCAAACACATTGGAACATGTTGTTCTCCAAACACTGCATCGATTTCTATGGTTGAGTTTTCTGCCCTGTGGTGGTGGCTGTGACACACTTCTGCACATGGACAGAAGACAGCACTTGGAAATGAGAAACTTTGACTATTCCTCTCCACTCTAACCATGGACATGTCTGACCTTGGTTCAGCTGTGGGTTCTGTACCTGGAGCACTGCCAGCTGTCATCAGCCCAGCTCTGCAGCTCCCGGTCTCATGGAGCTTCCTCCCTGCATGCACCTAGGACATAAACAGAGGTACTGCTCTACCGAGGTGTGCAGTGTGTGCATCAAGATGGGTCCTGAGAGGTACACTTGGGCAGCAGAGCACAAGTCAGTTGAGGATGAGTAGTCCTGAAACTGCCCAATTTGATAAATGGAAGCTCTTCGCAGTGACTTGGGATGATCTATCCCTCTGTATGCCTTTAGGGAAGATGCCAGGGAAAAAGGTAGAAGCTGATGGTATTTGAAACATTAATTCCTTTTTCCCACACTTTTGGGCCTCACTCCCACGCTGATGTCTCCGCAGACCTTAGGCTAGCATCTTTGAGCAGACCTTCTATCATCTGCTGGATTTTCAGCTGTTTGAGCTTCCTTAAGATGTGGGTGATTGTTTTTCAGATAAGACACATAATGTAGGATGGGTATATTATTACAGTGTTATTCTACCTCTGATCATTTCATTAAAAAGCTTATACAACTTCATCACAAGCTTTTAGGTTATGGGTTAAAACAGGAGAAAAATATGCCCTGGCTTGTGGAAGATAACTTGTTTACAAGGGTAAGGGGAAAGGCAGGTGCACCATGAGGAGGCAGCAACCAGATAAAGGGGAACTTCTGGAAGAACTGCAATGCTGGCTTGTAGACTTTGTACAGAAATAACTTTGTTGGTTTTGTAAGAGCTTTTATACCTTTAGAAGTGCTTTGTTTCCATTTTGCTTTTAGAAGAAAAATTATTGCTCTCTGTCTGGAGGTGGGGGCAGTAACATCATTTCCAATACCAATCGTCTTCATTGATCAGTTTCCGCCCCAGATGGTGAAAGGTTTTGCATATTTTGATTTGCACCTGTGTTTTTCTGGGGATTGAGATGAATCTGAAATACACTGGTCTTGTGCTGTCTTCTGGCCAATTTCATGTGACATTGGCCATGTTGTTTAAGATACCCAAATGTAGAAGGACAGGACAGTTTTGCAATCCACCTTTAAGATGAGTTGTGACTCTTGAGATGGCAGAGGGAAAGGCATAGTATAAAGAAGTGGAAGAAGTGGAAGACAAGACAGGTACTGGGATATCATTTCTACATCGTCTGCTGTGGAATACAGACTCCAGTTTTGATCAAAACCTACCACTTCATTCTTTAATACTTTTTTTTTTTTCTGCTTTATAATTTAAAACCAACAAGCCCTTCAACCTCTCTTTTAAAATCTTGGATGCTGATGAATCACTTGCCTCTTTCTTTGGGCTGTGACATAAATGTTCTGTTTCATTGTAGGCAATTGGCTATAAAAGATGAACTGTTACAGGACAGACAGCTGCGGGCTGTGTTTTAGGCAGTCCTCAAGGTACTTTAAGCTCTTGAACACACTGTAGCATGAACTATGAACAGACATGTTTGTTCCGCCACTTAGCCAGAAGCTTCCCCCAAAATGTGTTCAGCCCCTCCTAAACCAAAGGTTTAGAAAACAAGATGACAGTCAATGCTTCTGTGATCAGTAGAAATAAACACAGGGGATTATTTTCTTTTCTTACAAGATGCCTCTCTCCTCCTTTTTGCTCTTCACTAATTTCCATATACAGAATCTAAAAGTGGCCATGTTTTCTCCCTAATGTCTTAGGGAGACACGCAATCTCTGTGTGACTGATCTTCTCCTCCTTCTATGAAAGGCCCTGGACCTTCTGAAAACCAGAGAAATGCCTGTGAATGATAGCAGTCCATGCCAAAGGGAAGAGTTTAATGGCAGTACTCACTTTGCATCTAAATAGTTTTTGCATTTTGTCTTTTTATTCCAGTGAATTTGATGTTTCATAAAGATGTTTCTCAGGCAGATTCCTTCTCACTAACCCACTCCTTACGGCTAGTGTGATATTGCCTGCCTGGTTTCTTTCCTTCTTTCCTTCTTTCCTTCTTTCCTTCTTTCCTTCTTTCCTTCTTTCCTTCTTTCCTTCTTTCCTTCTTTCCTTCTTTCCTTCTTTCCTTCTTTCCTTCTTTCCTTCCTTCCTTCCTTCCTTCCTTCCTTCCTTCCTTCCTTCCTTCTTTCCTTCCTTCCTTCCTTCCTTCCTTCCTTCCTTCCTTCCTTCCTTCCTTCCTTCCTTCCTTCCTTCCACACAGGAAGAGCAGGCCTACAGCCTCACAGTCAGCCCCACAAGTCCTTCCTCTTCCATCTCCTGCTTCCCAGGGGCAGAACCTTTGTTCTTTCTGCAGTGGAGAAGACGGGTAGGAAAGACCTTACGGCATAGTTTAGCTATGCTGAATTTTTCTGTTAACTAATACAACATGTTCAAAGCTTTGACTTTGTATAAGCAGATTCATCCAGAGGAAAAGCACTGTTAGGAAAAAACAATTGTCAAAGATAAAGGAGTCACTTGAAAGTGATCTAGCCAGGCTGTGCTGTGGCTGTCTTCAAGCAAAGGAGATTCTTTTTGGGTCTGGAGAAAGTTAGCAAAGTGTAGCACTGCGCTGTGGGAGATGAATGCAGAACCACATATGTTGATCTCTGCATTTGACAGGGTGTTGACCTGAATGGCAAAATTCACATGTGGATAAGAATTATCACTAAGATACTATGCTTTAAGAGATCCCAGTTTGATTTAAGAGTGCCTCTGATGAAAGAACTCACATTCAAACTTTAGCTGCAAACCCAGAATCTCTGTTAAATTTATCTGGGCTTATGTTTTAGTGACTATCTCCAAATTTGGCAAAAGTTCATCCAAGGGCTCCCAAAGGTTCACGAGCCTTTTTGCTGAAGATGTCTAAGTGAAACCTGGAGAACTGGAAAAATGTACACAACTTAATCTTTGAACGTTGTGGTTCAGCCAAATCCCTTCACCAGGAGAAATGGTGAAGTCTGAAAAGTTGCAGAACGTGGTTACATGCACCATAGAGATGCCATCTCTGCCCCGGGGAGCTTATGGTCTAGGCTGACACTGGGGGCCCCTCAGCTGTCTGCATTTCAGAGTACTTACTCATGGATAAATATGAATGACAACATTAATTTACCACCCAGGGTTTGGGAAGACAGATCTGATAGTGCTTGTGGGGGGTGGCCCTCTATATTACAGAAAGCATAACGTCAAAGAAGAGAAACAAGCCAATCACATCAACACCTACCACAGAGTATCTATTTACCGTAACTCTAGAGACATGTGGGGTCACTAGGGACCATTAGTGCTAGTGGGACTATGGTGTAGTATTGATCGGACTGTCAAATTTTGGTGGTGTCTGTAGAAATGCTAATGGAATTTAAATAGCTGCAAAAGAAGAAAGCAGAGAGGGAGTTTTGTGCATCCCCATGTAGATGGGACAAATTCTTCAAGAGAGTGTCGTGGTGACATTACATTGTCAGGCCCCATAAATGACTGCTTCTCGGTGCAGCAGGGCCAACATGTTTAGTCGTGGGCAGTTCTCATGCAAGACCCAGCTCTTATGCTGCATAAAGTGGAGGCACTTGCTCAAGTAGGAGTATCAGGAGAAGAATCAGAAGTGAGGAAGAGGATGCAGAGGAGCTTGCATTCACCCTGTAGTCTGAGATAAACTGAAATGGAGGTGCTGATTTAAGGGATACCCCAGCACCCAGCTAAATCCCTGAATGTGGCAATTGTGACTTTATCATTTATGACAAGTTACAGGCAAATTTCACAAAGTCCCATAAAAATACATGGAAATAAATATGCGTAAGTATAATACTAATATAATGAGCCACGTGTCTTTGTAGTGGGAAAGCAAGTTCTAAATACAACACAGTTCTTTAAAGAGTCAGTAAGCACATGGAGGAAGGTAGTCTAGCAGATCTAAACCACTCAAATATTCAAATGAGCATTTACAAAGGTTGACTAATGAAAATAAGCCCTCTTGGGGCAGTAGGGAAGCTCCTCTCTTAGAATAATGGCAACTTAAAGGGACCAGGGAAATAGAATAGGCTGAAACACTCATCTTTCACAATAGAGGGAGGTTACCCATAGTGAGAGAATCCTTCTGGGATCACTGTTCAGGGTATTCAGAAATGATCCTCCACAAAACGGCATAAACAGTGAGCTGATAAAATACAGATGATACAATACTGATCTGGGTAGTCAAAACCAAAAACTAAATGGAAAGGGTTGCAACACGGCTACAAATGATTAGTTATAGAATAGGAAATTAAATGTTGCAAAAGTAACATATATGGAAAAAGCCAGTCCTGACCATACAGACCCAATAGCAAGCTTTAACTGGCTTATGACCACACCAGACAGTGACACGTGAGAGGTACCTGAAAACAACAGTGGCAGTCAGGAAAAAGGAGTGACTACTGTATGGATCTCCCTACTGTATGGATCTCCCTACAGTGGATCTGCAGCCTTCTGCTTCAGGGAACAGGTAGACAGCTTGGCTGGAGAGAGGGGATGGAGTGGCAGGAGATGTTGTGCAACAATCTTATTTATGGGATTTTGGTCTCCAGCTACTGTGGGATTTGATTCAGCTGAGCACATGCTGCAGGGCTGTAGAAGTACTTACTACTGACTGCCTATCTCCCCTTATGGAGTGGGCATTACTAACCTTGCCTTAAAGCAGGAGAATCACAGCAAATAAGGTGGTTTGAGTGAGGTCTTAGAGAGGATGCAGTGGAGTGGGAGTGTTGCAGTCCATGTCTCCCAGTTTTGGGCCCAGAGCACTGGATTTCGTTATGTCCATTGCTCTTCCTTCCTCCTCATGTACAGAGACTGTGGTAATTGCTTGGCAGGAGAATTAACTCAGCTAGAAGATACTGACTGGGAAGGAACCTTGGTAGCATTAGTAGTTTCCAGTCCTGCAAACAGCTGTGTAGTTCTGCAGGATCTGGAAGCTACAGACGTGTTTTCTGCTCCATGTGCACAAGTCCTGTGAGCTGTGCCCTGGCTCTGTGGCTGCAGACAGGAGAGAGGGGAAATTAGCACTTAATATACATAAATAAACCCCACTGATAGCCATTGCAGTGACATGTGCTTTCTTCAGGTTGGAAGAGCAATTTGTAAGACTTTCCTTCTCCTGAGCTAGAGTCCTATCCACATCTAGTGCTAGGAATGCGTGGGAGAGTTGTGCACGGGGCAGGCCCTGGGCTTAGGCAAAGCTGGCAGCTGCCTGCAACACATTTTGTCTGACACACCTTTTGCCTGTGCAAAAAGACAGGTTTGGAGAGCCAAAAATACTGTTGCTTTCACTTATGGAAGGAGCTGCACTGTGTGTTTATGGTAGGAGTGATGTTGATCCCAGCATCAGTCATTTGTGCCTTACCCCTCACTTCTCCCCTTCCCATGGCAGCAGAATCAGCCAGCCTTGGACTCCAAAGCATATCCACCTCAGCTCCACTCTCCACCAGCAGAAAAGCCAGGTTTAGCTTCAGCCTAGATCCATGGGTTAGGAACAAGCATTTTGGGTCTATATTGCCATGAAGCCTTGAGCTCCTCTGTTACAGCTAGGAGGACCAGCATGGCAAACTGAATGAGCTACAGTACCGTGGAGCTCAGTGTGGGTTACCCACTGACACCCATCCACCTTCCCATGCACCCTTCTCATCCCAGTCAACCCCAGAGTGGTATTCGAGCCATGTAGTTTTAACTCCACACTGCAGAGCTATGCATGAGCTGTATTGTCAGCAGCAGTGCAGCCTAAATGAGTAATGGGGAAGAAATACCTGGTCCTAATGGAGGAATAACTGGAGGAACTCTGTGGCCAGGAGCTCACAAGCCACCTTGCAGTGGCAATACCCTCTCTGTATTGAGACCCAGTCCAGCTTTGGTGTGGCTCATATAACCACAGGTCAGATCAACAAAAGTTCTCAGCATCCAAAACCTCCCACTTACATCATCAGGTTTGTAAAACTGTGTGCATTGTAGTGGAATGCTGTGAGCTATTTGAGATGTCTGCAAATCAGGCCACTTCTTGAAGGGCCTTGAAGGTGCAATTACACCTCTGGACAGCTGAGCTATTGCTGTAATTTTCTGAAAAATTGAGCCTACTGCATCTAACTTCTCCACTTGAAGCAAAGCAGAGCAGTGTAAAGAGGCACACCTCTCCCAAAACTTGTCTAGGCAACAGGAGACAGGCATTTTTCTCATGATGTCATTGTCCTGGAAACTTTTGAAAGCACATTGCAAAGGAGGAAGCCTTGTAGGTCTGAACTCCCCATGAGCCTCTCCAAATGGGCCAAGCTTTGATGAAACCAGCTCATTATCAAAAGCGGGGAAAAACATGTTGGACGTTGTTTACCACTGAGATCACCCTGGTGGTTCTTCCAGCTGCCTGAGGGTATTGGTGAAGACAGAAGGAGGGAGAGATGGAAAGAGAGAAAATGACTGTTTTGAAGTTTCCATCCTCAAGGTGACATATTTTCTTTCAACTTATTTGTTCTAAAAAACCTCTTGAAAACACATCTACCTAAGGCCTCTGCATCTCGGGTTCTGGGTGAGGTCCATAGTCTGAAGCTGTTTCTGGTGAACTTTGTTTACTTTTGAGTGCATTTAATGACTTTGCTTTCCCTGTTCATCTTGGCATTGGAGTGGATAACTCTGATTATAAGAAAATGTATATAATGATTCCCATACAATTAGGGGCAATGCCAAGTTTCAGCTTTCTTGACATTATGGTTCAGGCCCAAGTGTTTAAGCTCTGTACTGCTAGGAATTGCCACATTCTCATACTGAAACTCTGGAGGATTTCACAATATATGAAAGCTCATCACAACCAGGAATGAGAGATATTTCCCTATTGTATACACTAGAAATTATGAGATATGCAAGCAAAATCCTGCCAGAGGTCTCCTGCCATCCTGTAGTTAAAATCTTTTGTTTTCTCTGAGTTGGTTAGAAAACAAGAGCGTGATGAGGCTTTTTCCAATTCATTTGTCAATGATTATCTGAACCACAAGGTGACTCAGAAAGGGCCAGGCCATGGTCCTGTACTCTGAGCAAATCTACTGACACCAGTGGATTTACTGAGCACATTCTATGTCTGAAATCATCACCTGTATCCAAACCTTCTTCAGGATCGGGTTTTCCATGCTGACCTGCACACCACCAAAGTCTGAGCTCTTTTCAGCAGGAACCTGACAGGTGAGCACTTGAAGGAGAGTCAGAGAATGGAAAATCTGATGAGGGCCCAAAATGTGATCCTTGACAAATTATGGAAAAAGCAAAAGGTTACTTTGGGAGTGGTCATGGAAAATACCTAACAGAGAGGCATGAAAAGCCAAGTGTTGATTTGATTTTTAATCTGGCTTCTCTACTCTGGTCATCATCAAAGCCAGACAAACTTGGTTTTACTATTCCTTGATATGCTGAAAAGAGTTGATCACCAAGCTTTCAGTTCCCAGAATATGTCCCCTCTAGAAGGAGACCAAGCAACAAGACTCAGGAATGAAATTCTAAAATTTCTGGAGACATGGAAGGGTGAGTACACTTACTTGCATGAAGGAAGGTGCTTTCTCAAGTGACTAAATGGCTAACAAGCCCAACTTCAACTGATGAGTTGACATCTGGCCAACTAGGCTGCTGAAATGGGTAGCAGTAAGCTATTATCCTTTTGCTGGGCTCATATTGCTTTGGAAGTTCATTTTACACGTGCTCCATGACTTGAGAACATCACTGAAGAACATTTCTTTTGAAAATAAGCCAAGAAATGTTGCAATCATAGAATTAAAGAGTATCTCAAGAAAGAATATCTCAAGGGACCCTTAAGGATCATCAAGTCCACATCTCTGCTCTGTTCAGGACTACCAAACACTAAACCATATAACTAAGAGCATAGTCCAGATGCTTTTTGGACTCTGACAGGCAAAGACTTCGCTATATATCTATTTTTTTGATGGATGTACTCCTTACACTTTGGTATTCAACAACAATTCCCCACAAAACAACCTTTTTCTCTGGGATCTAAGCAGTATATCCTCTTTCCACCGGGGGTTGGCTAGGGATTCTACAGTCTTTTTCACTCTCTCTGTGTAATTATTTTTAACCTTTAGATTTTGGGACCCCATAGCTTCTTCCCTTTAGAACTGTAAGTACTTTATTTTACTTCAGTTTACATTAGGATAATCAGTAGCGTAGCAAGATTTGGAGTTCTTCTGTGTTCAGCTCTCTACAGACACAGGAAGAAGTCAGGGTCTAAGTCAGCAACCTTCAGAAAAAGTACTGGATTTGTGCTGGTTAGGAAACCCTATTATTAGGAAGAGAGAAGGTTTTTCAACATGCTGATCCATTAAGGAACAAAAAAATACAAAAAGAGATATAGAAAAGAAGCCCAAGAGTGATATTTTGCACCAAAAAAAAATAGCTGTCTGAATTATTTTACTTTGGTTTCTTAAGGCAAAAATAGTCAAATAGAAAATCCTTGTAGCATTTCTGCTCTGCAGTAACTGCAAGTGTGTTTGTTTACAGGGCAGAATAGGGATTGATAAACAATACAGTCTTTACATGCATGAATACAGCCTGAAAGGGATTTTTCCTTAATTTTCCCATTTTCTTTTCTTTCCCTTTCCTTTTTCTTTCCTCTCATCCGCCCTCTCCCCTCCCTCTATCCTCCCACCCCTGCATTTCTACAAAAGCAGTTAACTTAATTTCAGGAGCTTGTGTGGTTTTCATTAGGATTGCAGTCTTTTGAAATGTCATGAGAACACCCAACAGGAACTGAAATTGATATAAAAGGGGTTGACTCAGAGCACCCTCTGCACCCCGCTATCTTGCTTCAGCTTGATTGCTTTTAGGTTGGAAAGTGAAGGACTGACAATTTCTGTGGAAGAACACAAGAAAGGAGAGAAAGGAAGGGGAATGAAAGGGAGATATAAACCAGTTTTCTCCAGTCTAATGTTCTTTCTGACCCTGCATGGTTAGTACTTAGTGCTGTGAAGAGTGTATCACCACTTTGCTGACCTTTCAGGAAGGATACAGTGGAGGAGGATGCCCCAGGTAATAGGGATACAGCATGCAGGAACAGAAATGTGGTTATGCATCTAAGGGCAAGCAACAAGGACATAATCTGACAGTATGAATCTTGCCATAATGAGACCTATCTGCACAAAACATTTTCTTAGGTCACCTAGGCTAACTAGTATTTGCTTCCCCAGTTTGACTGGTAATTAGGCACATGGAGTGATGGGTATGACTGGCCTAGTGAGGGTGTTTATGTGAGTATATACCTGTACACACACACACACGCATGCATGCACACACGTCCTTTTCAACTGCTGTCTGAGCTGCCACAGAGCTGTTTCTTTTGGAAAAGAAGGGGCTTGTCCTTGACTATGCCATTTTTCCTGCTTCTCTCAGTCACCTAAAGGCAGGCACATTCCCACTCTGGGCCCTTTCTTCAAGCCCTCTTCATCAAGGCTTGGGACTGCTGGTTATGATGACAGTCTGTGTGACTGGGCCCAAGCTCTCACACGTGTGACCGAGGAACATCGGTCTTCAAATGAATAGGTATGCTGGGGATAAGCTAAACATAACAGGGTTAGTTTCTTTGGTTTTATTCCCTAACCTGAGGATTGCTAGCATTTTATCACATCATTCTTATGAATGGTGTCTGCGTAACCAGACCAGGAGTGTGTATGGAGAGGCAGAAGCTGGGTCTGGAAAAATGAATGTTGAAAGTGGAAGGAGCGTGGCCACGATGGCCCGGAGCAACACTGCAGAGACACTGCTCTGCTTCTCTGTCCTGGCCCCATGTCACACTGCACATGTGTGCCCACTGCCAGGGACTGAGGCAGGTTGGGGGGCTCTGTGCCATGCTTCATTGCACATGAAAGCCAGAGCCTTGGATGCTTCTTCTCTGAACTGGCTGAGTTTCAGACAGAAATTTGCACCCTTAGTAAAAACTTGCTTTACTGAATACTGGGTCTGGCCTCAGAAGGATACTCAAGCTGCCTGTTTTCGAGTTACAGGGTTACAGATCCAGGCATTTCCACTGTGGAAAAAGTCATTTGAGATGGCGTGTTGTTCCTTCCAAAGTGTATTAGTCATGGGGAGCAGGCAGCATGTTACCAGAGATCCCAGGCCCATTAAGGCAGAGAAAGAACAAAGTAGTCCTTCTCTGTACAACGTACAAAGAAACATTTACTCCACATTTGCCTCTAATGCTGCAAAAGCACTAAAAAAGAGAGGTGAAGGGAGGGCATAAAGTACTGGGAGCAGACCAAATAGGAAGACAAGGGAGGGAAATGAGATTTCTAAAACCAGCCTGCATCTTCTGTCCAAAATTTTAGGCTTGAGGATTCTCTGACAGGTCAATGGTCATTCATGGTCCCTCAGTGAATCAGGCCTCTAAATAACAACTCAGATGGCCTTTCCACCTACCGATTATTGTAATTTTAACTCAACCTGTGATGAGTTGTCACATACCTTTTCTCTGCCGTCTCTTAATGGACCCATGCTTTGTAAATTCTCAGGTTGAGTCACACTAAGCATTTCAGGAAAGAGGATTTAGCAGTCTAAGATAGAGGCCAAGAAACAGTTAGCTGCAGAAGAGTGTTTCTTTCAGTAAAGAGTGGAAAAACTGACAATGAGATGCTTTGATACAGAGACCTACACCCTGCAGTGTGGTTGTACGGGTCTGTGTGAGAGAGATGCGGGAGAGACGCTCTGTAAAGCCAGTTGACACCAGGGCCCGGCAGCTCTCCAGCAGAGGAGGATGGATGGATTACAGCACTAAGAAGGCTGATAGCTGGTATGATACTTAAACAGGCACATCACATGGCATTTATCATTCATTTGTCCTTATTCATTCCTGCAAACCACAGCAGGGATAATAACCTCTGCACCAGCTGGAGGCATCTCCAGGCCACCTCAAAGGGGACCCTGGTCAGTGCCGTGACACCAGCCAGGTTCATGCCTGTGAGGCCAGGAGCAATCCCATTCAGCCAACAGCTGTGGCCTGGGGAGTTTGGGATGCATCAGTGGTTTTGATTATGTTTGAACTTCCTCTCCTACAATTGACAATTGTCATAGTCTGGAAATGTTTCTTCCTAGCAGTGTACTAGGCAAAAAAGATAAATAAACTATTTTTTTGGTTTGTTTTAGTTGCTGCTGGCATCTTAGGGGTCCCAAAGCAGGGGACACAGAACACAATAGAGGAAAGAACAGACCAGCTTTCAGCAACCAGCTGACCTTTCAGACCTCTTGAGCCTTCACAAAAACCTTGCCAGTTACAAACCAGCTGTGGAATCAGGAACTCCTTGTGACGTCACTGCTGAAAAGTCCTAATTAGATAATTTCCCAAACCATGCAGGTCTCAAGTGCCTCAGCTTCACCTTTAGCCCTGACCAAATCTCCCAATTTAGTGGTTAAAGGTTCAGTTCTGTGTCAGGTCAAAGGCGTTCTTGAGAAGCCACCTATTGTTCCAAAACGGATTTTGCTGTCTGATAGTATTTCAAGATACCACTTTCCCTGTGTGCTTCCAGTGCCTCAGCATTCAGCCCAGCTGCTTTAAGGAGAACAGCAGCACTAGTGAACTGTCTTTCACCTTAACCATTCAAGCAACCTTCACCTCCTAAGCTGCCATGAATAAAATCCAGCTCCCCAAAAGGCATTTGGAAAAGCTACAGTATATTTATATGTACACGCCATTGCAAGGAAGCTGATAATAAATAAATATAAATAATAAAAGTAATAAGCCAGTCTCCTGGCACAAAGTCCAGTGCTGTGCTTTAGGAACAGTACCTGTTGAACTATAAGCTTCTGGCTGCACTTAACACATCTAGAAGCAGAGTAAACCTGTCACGTGTCCCTGAAATGGATGGGAAATGCAGTTTGGAAAATGCCACACGAGACATGTGAGTTTAGGGCACAAAAGAAGGGAGTATGCCAATATTAACGGAAGAACAAGGAATGCGCTTCTTGTCAAACAAACACGGAATAGGAAAATAAAAAGAATTTTCCCTTCCTTCCACTCTATTTTTTAATATTTCCTTTTTTAATCACCCTTTTGGTTAAGTCTAGCCTTATCAATTTAATTTTAATTCACTAATTCAGTCTAATTTAATATTAGTTCAATGAAATATCTGGGTTTACTTCCCTCCCAAGAGAACAGAGAATAAGGCCCCTGTTTTTAATCCATGGCCTTGGTTACAGTAGCAGTGTGAGATGTGTAGTGCATGCTTGCTGTTATGCTAAATTCATTTAAATTCACTCCCAGAAAGCCACAAGACAAAAAGGAAAGGTAAAACCACTGTGAATGACAAAGAGAGCCCTGGGCCTTTGTGGGGCACAGGAGTACAAAGGGAGACATGTGACGGCACCATCACTGTGTTTATCCGCAAATTTTCTTTTTAGTGAAAATCAGAAGGGCCTGCCAGATCTCTGTGCATCAGGTTAAATGTTTTTCATTTGTTTATTCTTGTCTGCATTCCACTCATTTTTCTGTATGCCCTAAAATATCATTTGAATTTTGTTATAGTCACTCTAAGAAAGGTCACGTGGTAGGTTTGGCATGATGTCTGATTTTTCCTGTTCCCCCAAATTATGGCATTTTGCAGTTGACCTGTGTCCCGTGAACCTTTGCTTTTTGTTGCCTGGCTGAGTTCTTGGAGATAAGTAATTCACTTTATTTTAATATGACACTCATTCCCCTTGTCCACGAATGGGTAAAATGCACAAGGCACTGTTCTATTGCTCTAAAATAATAGCTTAATGATCCTCCTCTGGATGCTAATTATTTAAAATCATAGTCAGCATGTATATCTTAGCAGATTTTGAAATTTTAGCTATGGAATCAGAATCATTGCTTTTAAAGCAAAACCTTGACAGAGGTCCCTGGATTACACAGGCAGATCCCCTAATTTTAAAGAGCATAAAATCAAAGTCTCAAAATCACTGAGTGGAGAGGCACCTGAAATTGTTCCCCATGGCGTAATACTTTACAATAGACTTGCTCTGCCATCTGGGGCCTCTGTTGCAGAGCAGGAAAGTCCCAGGCTGGGCTCACTGGTTTGACACTGGATTCTCAGACTCAACTCAGCAAGAGGAAACCTGAGTTTTGCTATCTAGGGATGATGGGCTGACTGTCCCCCACCACAGGAAAGGAAGGGGAGATAGTACTGTGGAGAGCCTGACATAGTGATTTCTACAGGTTTCTGTGAAGAAGCAGCCACTCACATAAGCCAGCCTGCACCGAGCATCTGCACTAGCCTGACCCAGCTGTGAAAGGCAGCTTCCCCCTTTGCCTGGATTTACAGGGCAGCCCTTGTCCGGTGGTTCAGTCCATAACTCAAAAAACTCTCAAAACAGAGATTCCTTTTTAAAAAAAGGGGTAGTGGAAATGATCAAATACCACCTGAATCCTAAATGAGTTAGCTGGTGAAAAGGACCGAAAAGGAAGTACGAGCCACAGATGTGCAGAACAGTGCACTCTGCAAGAAGAGCGCAACATTTCTGCGGCTTCATCGTCTGCTGGGGTGTCTGCTTATTCAAAGACAGAGGAGGCTGTGCTGGAGCTCTTCCCCAGGAGCCCTCAAGGCAAGCAATTTTCACGAAAGTCTGAATAAGCACGTGGGTTTTTGAAGCACTTAGAAAAACTTTCTACGTAACACTAAATCTTGATCTTTAATTACAGTGGTGCTCTTCCCCCATTATAGCTAGCGGGGTGTGCGTGGGAGGAAAACCCTTCAATTACCTCTGTCTACCTGAAACTTAAAATAGAGAAATACAGAAATAAATGGTCAGAGACATAACTACGCAAAAAACACCATGTTTGCATGTGTGTGTATATATATACACACATGTATACATATTCTGATTTGCATTACTATCACTTTTCTTTTTTCTTGTAAGAAAACAGCCTTCTCTTCCAGGCTCCAACTATAAATTTCCTAAGGCATTGACTTAATCTTCCCTCGATCTGTCCTCATCGCTGGGATCACTGGCATGGAGGCCTGGAAGCAAAGCATCCAAACCCTCACAGCCAAAGCAAAACAACGTCTCCTTTCCCCAGCCTCCTAATAAGTTCAAGAAGTTATGTGAAACCAAACAAAGTGGTGACCTGGTCACATAGCTGAGCACTCCAGCCGCCGCGCTGTGCCATGCCATGGCATGCTGTGCCTCCCTGCCAGGGCTGGCAAGCCCTTGGCAACCTGTGGGACATGATGGCAATCGCAGTGCACGTGGGGTCTGGCAGTGAAACCCATGCTCCAGTGGGTGGGCTTGCTGTGAGAGACCCCACGGACATCAGCCGCTGCCTTGTCCCCACTCAGTGCTGCTCCTGGGGTCCAGGCTGGCAGCAGCATCCCTTCCCACCTGCATGGTGGCACATATGGTGTGTGCAGGAGCAGTGGCACAGCCTGTGTGCGCTGCACTGCTGGGCCACCAGGGTCTTCAGAAGTGCAGGAACATGTCTTTGAGGAAGTCTGGTACTGTCTGGTGACATAACAAGCTTTCCAGAACGATGCTTTATCTTTCCATAAAGTTTACTGATTTACAGTGTTCTGACATTATTTAGTCAGAAGGACTCAAATTGGTCGCTTGCATATGGCAAACCAGAAGAGCACTATTACTGCAGTGGATGGTTTCTGGGACATGCAGGTGTTTTCATACATTTATGTGAGTCATCACAACACATTTAAGAGTGCTTCAGCTGGTGTTCCCATCAGTACTATAGGCCTTGGTTTGCTCTGTGTGTGGTTTGGAGAAGAACTTCTACCTGTGTGAAGAAAATTCTTTCAAGCAAGACTTTGTCTGGTGCTTCCATGCCCTGAAGATCACAAATCTCACATGAGGAATTTATTGCACTTTGTTGTGTTACCCACGTGAGTGGCACACACAAGAAGACAGAGGTCACTAAGTCATCATCTCAAAGTTGAATATCTCTTCAGTTACAAACACAGCTCCCAAGGCATGTTGACAGCTCAAAGACGTGGCACTGCTAACAGCAGTGAGAACTTTGCTCTATTTAGCAGAATTATGATTGAAAAGTCTTTTTCCTTTTTATTTTTTTAAACATTCACTTGGAAAAACCCCACCTTTCTTAAGAAGCTAAACTAATATTGCTTATGTTCAAGGCTTTGCTCTGGCTGCTCTAATCTGCTGATAATTCAAAGCTTTAATTTTACCACAGTGCAGCTGCTCCTGAGCATTCATACCAGAGACAAACCAAGCAAGGACTATGCCAAGTGACTGATGAACACATGCCGTGCTGTGGGCCCTGAGACAGCCCCCAGCATGTGGGGCTGCCCTGGGAATGGCAGTGTTCCGTGTCTGCATGGAAACCAGGGGCCTCTCCAAAATTTCCCCGTTTTGGAGTGCTATAAGAAAGTGTGTCCCAATACAGCTGACCAGTTTGCCCACGTTATCATGAGGGGTTTGCTGGGTGGCCAGGCTGCTGGTCCTGCCATGCCATGGCTCTGCGAGTCACACCAGCCCCTTGCCCTCCTCTGGGGTGTCTGTACTGGCAGAACCTGCGGGGCTGACAATGGCACTGGTACTGTCAACACGTGGGACTCACACCCTTGCCCTGACCTCCTCAAGCATCCTTGTGCTCAGCCACACAGATCCTCACACTGGGGTGCCCTCCTGCCTGCCTGAGAGAGGAGCAAACACTGACTTGTGAGGCTATGTTAAAAATAGACATTGTGCCTGAAGGAATGAATCCTACATTGTTTTTTCACTTTCCTGCTGTGCTGCTATTTTTTTCATCTTGTCCCTCATTAAGTGTCTCCCTGCCACAGCTTGGGCAGCCCTTTACTCCCCAGTTTCCAGCTACGTGGTGTGCTTTATAGCTTTTCCCAACTACTGCATGAGGACTTCCAGATGAATTCTTGGCATGAACGCTGCCTTCAATAGAGCCTCAGAGATTAATTAATCTTTCCAGTAACCTCAGTAGGTGGGTTAGTAGTGGTCAACACTGCTGCTCCTGCTGTGCAGAGGACAGGATCAAGTACCTGGGGGTCTGAGAAGCTTTCCCAAAGCTGTAGCAGAAGTCTCAGACCTCAGTTACCAGGCCTGAGGTCTCACTTTCTCATTTGGTCTCAAAGATATGGTTTTCTGTGACCTGGTTTTCCTTCAGAGTCTCTTCTGTAGTGTGTCCAGGCTGGCATGAGGGGTGTCTGAAATGGGGAGGGACCTTTTCCTGGGGGTCTCTGCACTCAGGCCTTATTTCTTCTTGACTTGCCTATCATGCAGCCTCAGCTTGCTGGGGACAATAATGTTTTTGTTATTCATTACAGAACTTAAATTAACTGAAAAAACCAAAAATTCAGACTCTTCCTTAAGAAGTTTTTAATTTAATAGGTGAAATGTCAGGGAAAATCAATGCGAGTCTGTTTCCTCTCTGCTTCATTATGCACTCCATTAAACAGCTTTTATGTTCTGTTTATAGCTTGGTTGTATGTTTCGTCTTTTTTTTTTTTTGGTTTAATTTATTTTTATTTTTTTAAAAAGAAACATTTTTACATTTATGATATAAAGCAAGCTCAGCTGAGAATCAGCTCTACAAGAAGCGCGTTTGGCTGGAGCAAGGAATCTGTGAGACCACAAACATCAAGATGTCCCTAGCAAGAGGCTCTGTGGTGGGACACCATGGAGGGGAGGTGGGTGGGGAAATCAAACACGTTCCAGACAATTTGCTGATTGCAAGTCTTCAGAGGTATAAAATGTCCCTAAATTGTTGTGTCCCCTCTTGCGGTGTTAAGAGAGGTCTTATTGCCCAACCTGGAAAGAGAAAACCACAAGCGACTTGTTAATGTTTCTGTCTCACCCCTACAGTGAGGAGCAAGAGAACGCCTTTTCCAGTTCGTAAACACCGCCTGGTTGACTGGAGGGATGTTCTCGCCCGGATGTGGCAAATTTTATAGCCGTGTGAATAAGAAACAGAGCACGCAAAGGAAAGTATTACAGTTTAAAGGGTGATAAAACTTAATGCCACCCTGCTCCGTTCCTCTCCTGCCCCATGTTTTCTCAAAATGTCCATTGAGAACCTTTGACTTTGGTGAGGCTTAGGAGGCAAGGAGGACAGTAAAATGAAATCTGGAGACCAGTAGAGATGTCATCCAGGATAATGTATTTATTTTCGTTGAGTAATAGAAGATAATAGCTCATGACTAGATCATGAGGTTGAGAGCAAAGTTTTTCATTCTTTTTTCCTTTGATTTACCACAGGATTGCTCAGCAAAGTTATTTTGTTGCTGGATGTCTCAGTTTTTCCAAGTGTACTGTGGGGACAAATCTTGTCCCACTTGGGCTAAAGCTATGAAGGTTAATTTACCACTATTTGTAAAGTGCTTTGTGTCACCAAGGGCCAATGCATCCAAGGGGAGAACGGACACTGATAATGGTGCTGTAGTTGCACTGCTAAGCCACCTCCCACACTGCAAGGCCAACCTCTGCATTTTCACTGCTCTTCCCTTCATTTGCATACATTGCCAAAGTATCTTAAAGTAGTGGTAAAGCCTCCAAAGCCTTCTAGCATAGGAAGACAAGCAAAGGGAAAACAATTTTTAGGCAGCTCTCTTTGGGGAAAATGGACTGTCACCACTTCTCAGTAAACAGATATCTGAGCAGAAGAGAAGACAGAAGAAATTACTGAGCACCAGCAATTCTTGCACGGAAAGTACTTCATTTGGATAAGTTGCTGACCAGCAGGAGCAAAGGTGTCCACTCAGTGTTTACAGGGCAAGTCTCATGTCAAAGTACAGAGGACTTCCATGAATCAGGTTGCTCTTCCAACTGCAGATGACAGCAGGGAAAGAGGATGGAAATGAAAGGAAACTACAGAGCGGGTTGGGAAGATCTGTGCTAAAGGAAAGATGGTGGGGAAGACTGCATTGCTGTGGCAATTGCTGCCACGTCACACCACCAGGATGGTTTGCGCCATGACAAGCAGCACTACTGGGGAATGCATTATCTATGGCCTTCCCCTCAAAAATGCATGCTTGATGATAGCTCTCTGCTATCTCAGAGGATAGAAATGTTTGGGACTAGCTTGAAAATTACATCTAAACCCATCATAGCTCTGACAGCTCCAGCCAGATGTCTAAGAGATTTCCAGACATATATAGGAAGGCAATCTCTTATTTCTCCTGAGCATGTACAGCCTGAAAAGAAAAAATCAAATAATGGGAGAGAAGAATTCACAGATTTCAAATCCAGAAGTAGAGATACACAAAACAAGTCTCTTTTGCATAACAGAAATGCATCAAATGGTGGGGTTTTTTTGAATATTTGTCAGTTTTACTGAATTAGTAACTCATACAGAAAATCTAGGGAAAATAAATAAACCAAAAAAAAGACGTTGTTTGAGAAAAACCTCATTTTGTCACCTGAAGACAGAGAGGTTTTGGGAAGTTGCACCTGCTCGCCTTGCCACTAGCAAGTGGCGAGGAGAGCAAGAGCCATGGTTTTGAAATTGTCATCAGTCAAACAACTACACTTCTTTTTAAGGACTGACGTTTGGATAATCTGGCAGCACTGAGTATCTTTCTGAAGGACAGAAAGTTAGAAAAAAGGTATAAACCCTCACATATTAGACTTCGTTGTATATAGTAGTGGGGATTTACACAGATTTTCTTGGGATGGCTACCAAAATATTGATGTATGTCTGATTAGTGTGGTTTATCTATTTGGCGTTCATCACATTTTTATTTTTGATTTTTTGTTAGGGAAAACATTTGGACATGTTGATGAATGGAAAACACATCAGAAACTGTTCAGGATTAATTAAGCAGATCCAATGGTCATTCTCTGACTCCTGTCTCCTGGGCCATACCCAGCGAAGTTTGTCTCTGCCAAAGAAAGGATTGGTTAAATTGGTGATCACGTAATATACTCATTAGGAACTCACGCCCTTGGCTGGTTAAATAATTGGATGCAAATTAATGGTCTCCTTCAAGAACACTTAGAAAAAACCATTTAGTTCACTTTTTGTTCCATTTAAAAAGACTAAAAAAGCAATATTTTTTGCTTTGTTGCAAATTGTAACTAGAACTCAAATTAAAATCAGAATATAATAGTTTTATTTCAGAATTAATTTATTTGATTCTAAGTTTTTGAAACTAAAAGACTTTACAAATGAATAAAAAAAATTAAACTATAGATTTTTATTTTAAGACATTCTGTTTTCCTTACTGACGCTTCCTATTTCTTACTATTGAGCAGGGAGGTTAAAAGTAGCTATGCTTTCTTATGTAAAAAACAAGAAAAATATACCCCACCCCAAAATCCTTGAAGGGCAATCTTGCTCTAGAGATTAAGGGAGAAAAGCTCACTTTCCACAGGATCTATTGATTTTCCATAGTTCTTTTCCATTTTGAAATAGGCTTAGTCCATACCTCCTTGTTTCTGTGTTTTCTTAAATACCTCCTAACAATCCCAGGCTGTAACACCTTCTCATGAGCGTTAGCCCTGGCAATGTCACAAAACTGTCCCTGCCATCGGGGGCTCCCGTGGGCATTGCTCTGCACTGGTGGAGTGCAGAAACCATTCCTCCTACTGGATAAAGTCCAAAAATCCAAAAGCCTGGTTACATGATCTGTCAGGCAAGGTACAGCCCAAATCTAAATAACTCCTCTAATGCCTGAAATGGCTTTGCTTATACACCCGAGAAATATGGAAACACTGGAAATGATGTTAATTGAATTTTCCCTCCTCCTTCTTTCGTCCTCAAACCCCACTGCATTTTAAAAAATTCCTTTTTAAAAATAACTATCAGAGCTGGAAATTAAGTTCACATGAAGTGAGTTAAGGATGCGAGTAAACTCCTGATTAAATTTACTGGGAAAAAAAAGAAAGTATCACTGAAGGTGGGAGGCCGGACTTGTGTACAGCAGCATGGGCTGAGCAGCCAGTGGGTGTCCAGTGCTGGGGCAGCTGAGCATCATGCCAGCATCACCCATAGCTCTCCCTGAGTAGTGAGTTCTTATCTCCACCTGCAATATGTGAGCCCAAACTGAGGTTTGGATTTCAGTAGGAAGAGGGTTTCCCCCTGCCACAGGCTGTGTGCTTTCGCTGGCGTGAGAAGTGGCTTCCAGCCTTTTGATAACCAACATTAGCTAAGGCAAAATTTCTGCCTAGTGTGCATTTCCCAGAGCTTTGTCGCTATGATTGAAGCAATATTCTTTCCACTGCTTCTCCTGAGAGACTTTCCAGTGCTTGATACATCTGACTGTTGAAGTGTTGCCCTCAGCATCCTCCAATTACAGTTTGAAATTCAGCTTTTTTTCCACCCTGGCTTCTACTGGTCTGATGCTGGGATGATGTTTTCTGGAGTAATTCATAGCAAATGAGTTTCAGAAGGGCAATGACTAGATAGAGAAGGGTGGAAGACCAGCTTTTGCTCTAAAAAGACAAGTTACTCTTTAGGATTTTTCAGTGTTTCCTTTGAAATGCAAACAGTGCCTCTGCAATGAAGTCTCATGGGAATTGTACTCTTCTGGATAATGAACAATTATGAGGGTGGGAGCTCGGTGTCTACACTTGTCTTGGACCTCAGCCGTATCTTTCTGACACCCCTGAAGTGCCCAAGTTTTCTGGTTGCCCTTTTCTTCCTTCTGTATACACACTGCCCAGACTCGATCCTGGTTTCTATGCAGAGCTCAGCCTCAGCTTCCTGAAATCAGTTAATCCACTCTCCCCACAGTTTGAGAAGAGGCCCAAGACCAGCCAAGGAATGCTTCTTAAAGAATGAAAACAAGCACTCATGTGTGGAATGTATATCCCACACATCTCCCGTAATGGGACTGCACAGCTGTAGTCTCCAATTTCCAATTTCCAATTTCCCTAGGGCAACTGGTACATGCAGTTTTGCACAGAGGTACCTGAAGGCAGAATACCTGCCATGGACAATCTCCCTAAGGTGAGAACAAGGCAGGAACCAAAAACTATAAACTGAAAGCATTTCTTGAAACCAAAATGTTTCAGAGCTTAAAAAATGTCAGCCAAATGGAAAGCAAGCCACATAAATACTTTTTTTCCCAAAACCCTTGTCCACCTCTTCCCTTTTGTTCTCCCTCTCAGAAACAGAGAAAAACAACCAAACGTTTTCAGTAAGCCTGGTGGCAAAGTGCTCACATATTGTGGATTTAAATCCTTGCTTAATCATGGGGCTTCAGCTCCATCTCTCACTTTTCTAATGAGTATTTCTTTTGACTTCTAACAGCTTTGCCAGGAGAGACTGCAGGCAGGCAGCAGCAGGAGCAGTAGCCACATGCCCTACATGTACAGAAAGGGGCCCCATCCCACTCTATCCAAAGGAGGCCAAAGAGGGTCTGATGATTTGCCATGGTTGTCTTCTCTTGAACTTCTTCCTGTCTCTTCCCAGTTGTCACCGGATATGACACCCCACACGTGAGAAATCTTCTTTGTAAATCAGTCACTTCTGATGAAAAACTATTTTGCACTCCAAATTATCAGCCAGCTCTCCTGGAGTCATGCATGATACCACATCACCCATCCTGGTCTTGGCTTCTCATTCTCTCTGCAACCAGACAAAAAGATTTTATTTAAGTAACAATCTGAATGTCTTAGAAAAAGAACAAAAATCTAATTTTAAAGAGATTATGGTGAACCTCTTGTAAGTTGTGTTCAAGAAGAAGAGGACTTAGAACAGGTCCTATAATGGGCCTGAGTGACTGTGCTGGGGAAACAGGTCATTTCCTGATGGTTAACAGCTAATTTTTCTAACAATCAAAATGCAGGGATTGTGCATATAGGTTTCTAACAGACACTCGTGAAATGGTAGGAGGATTGATGAATACCAGGTGGCCACACTTCACTTTCCTGTTGTTGAAAACTCCATTTAACTCATCAGGCAGCAGGATCTCTGACCACCTGAATCTATACGGAAGTGTATGGGCAGTTTGTAGCCATATACAGCTTATACCTCCTCTCCTGAGAAATAAAAACCATTGGTAAACAGCATCACTGCAGCAGCTCCATTAGAAAGAGCATCATCAAAATTATCCAGTCCCGGAACTCAATCCTCTAAGCATCCTGGAGTCACCAGAGGTACCACTGTCAGCTAACTCTGTAATTGCTGGCTCACTGCATTGTTTTCCTCCCGGAAGCAACAAACCAAGAATGCTGACTCCATGGGATCACCAGTGCTTCAAAGCGTGGCCTGCAAAACTCACCACTGTAGGACCAATAAGGGAAATAAATACATTAGTATGGCTTTTTGTCAAACTCTCTTACCATTCTGTATGCTGTTGACAGCCCTGTTTTTCAGGAGAAATGTTGTTTATGAGTTCTATGCACTGTTCTCTGTTATGGCATAGTTTACTATTATTAGTATTATTTGTAATGAGATTAAGTTGTGGGGTTTTTTCCTGACAAAACATGGTTGTTCCTTGTAAAGGGAGACTGCTTTTTCCTATAACTTTGAAAAGCCCTATTTGCATATGTTAATGAATGCTTTATATAACAATTTTTTTTCAAAATAATGTTGGTAGACTCCACATAGTATTTTTCACTCAAACTACAGACTAGAGACCTGTTCTGAGACTTTTGCTTACTTTTCCTGGCAGTAATGTCTATCTCAAAAAGGATTTTGATTCTGAAATTCAGAGTTCATTCAGGGCTGCAGAGATTCGGTCATTCAGATTTATACTTTGCAACACGCTTTCCACTTTTACTGGCCACCTCTCTTGCATTCAAATTTCACTTGCTTAGTGGCAGCCTGGATTCACATCCTGGAAATGTATCTAGGAAACTTCTCTTGAAAAGCCTGTAGAATGTGTTCTTCTGGTGCCACATCATGTAGGTTGCTCCCCTTTGCCATATGGCTCCACATGAATTTCCAGAAGCTTATAGATATATGATTAAATACTCCTGAGATTTCTGCAGAGTAGAAAAACTGATGCCAGAGCCTAAATTTTTTTGGACTAGGAATCTAAAGAGAAATTAATTTCTGATGAAAATTATCTGTACAAAACAGCTGATAGGTACAAGATACTGTTCAGTTTTGTTATGTGGTACTACATGATAAATTCTATGGGGGCTCGTGCTGGGATTTAAACCCACAGTGGGGTGGAAGAGCTTGGCTTCCCAGAGGCTGTGACATTTCCAGATGAGCTGTGTTGCCTTAAGACTCTGGAGAGCCACAGGCATTTTAGAGCTCTTGCTGATGAGTTTCAGGGAAAAGAACTGGGTAAAAGATAAGATTCTCTTTTTAAAGATGTTAAAAGATAAACATCTGGGGAGGTCGTGGGAAGACAAGGAGAGACAGGAAAAATGGAAAAGAGAGAGAAGATCAGTGAGATCCAGGGCAGATGTGGGAATGGAACACAGATTCTGCTGCCCATGAACAGTAAGGCAGCAATCATCGCAGAGCCCGTGCTGACTAAGATTTGCTCCTCTGCCTCTCCCGTATCCCTCCAGTGGAATGAATTCCTCATGTTGTGTAGCTGCCTCTTGGTCCTTCCTGCTCTTTTTGGTATTGTACAGATCATAGTCTAGTGGTTAACACTTAAGATTGGGAGCTGGGCTTGTTGGACTACGCAGCTTTGCGACTGATATATTATGCAGCTGTGGGCAAGTTACTTCCTCTTTCTGCACCTTGGGTCCATCGTCTTCAGAGGATAACAGCACCAACTGCTCTGTTGAAGAGATTATGGGGCTTAACTAATGCATCTTAGAAAAGCTATGTCTGACATCTTGGATGGAGAGCAAATTGGTAGTAACGCATATCGCTCCTCATGATGCAATGCAGTTATTAAAAAAAGATGTTTGCAAGCTCTCAGAAGGGTTGTGGAAATCACAAGGAAAATTATCTAAAGAAGGGTCACTCACAGGGGTACCAACGCCTGAATTACGCTTTCTTCGAGTTTGCCAGATCATATGAAGGAAGGAACATGTGGACAGTGGATTCCAAACAGAGCCAGGGCATTTCCTATCTTACAGAAAGGGACCTCAACCAGAGCTCACACTCATGGCCAGAGGCTTCCTCACCCTTCCCTAGTACAAGTCAGTCATCAAGCATACACAAGAAAGTTTTTGTGCCTTAATGCAGGAAAACACAAATTCAATCCAAGAACAGCTGTCAAGACCTTCATGTGCTTGAGCTAAGGATACATGTCCTAGTCCTCATATGCCACCAGCGCTGGAAGTCTCTGTTTCTCACAGCTGGAAGTCGGGGTTCAGGGAAATAAATTTTGACTTTGAGAGACTATAACAACAAAATTTTCTCCATATGCAAGTGATGAAATGAGCCAAATACAGCTGCCTCCCACCAGCCCTGGAATAACAGCCTCAGCTCCTCTAAACTGTCAGCAATAAAATTATATTTGCTTTGAGCAACACCTTGGAGAATGGAGTGAAATGCTTTTTTAAGGAAATAAACCCTATTTTGCAATATGCATTTATCGTACACCCTACCTTCCACTAAGAGGTATGGAGTAATAGTATCAGAGAGTTTTGTATTCTTACAGTGATTTCCTCTGTGTGCCTTGGTGAGCTTACCTCCACAGTCCCAGCTCACAGCTCCCACTCCTGTCCTCACTTTGTCAAGAGGAGATCATGTTTGCAGACTGGCCAGAGGTTTTCTCACCCTTCCCTAATGCAAGACATTCCATGAGCACACACAAGCCATACGGATCATCCGTGATGACTGTGGATATAGCATTCAAAGGCTAGGAAGGAAACATTTGTCCCCCTCGTGCTGGGATGTGCCCAAAACTGCAGTCTCTGAGCATGCCCAGACCCTGGAATGGCTGCCTCAGTGGGTAGCAGTTGCAAGTCTGGGCACATTTGTATCACTCCCCTTTTTCCTACGGAGCATAGCCTTAACACAAGGGAGATGATCATGCAAAGAACACATGTGGATGCTGATTTCTGTTTTGTGACCTACGCCTTCCTCAGCACCTCATTACTGGGGTATGAAAACAAGCTGGTAAATGGCCACATTTACATTAGTGTTGTACCTGCCTCCCTTTCCCTTTGTTCCATGCATAAACACACTGATCTTTTCTGTTCTGTTAACTGTCAAAATTCCTGTACTGTGTGATGGATTCACTAAACTCCAAGGAGCGCAAAAACGTTTCTTTTTCAACAGGAGACTGTAGGGTCGTATGTCCTTGTGCATGTCTGCACAGCTAGGAGATTCTGGATTATCACAGAGGGCACAAAGCATCCTCTGGGCATATGACGCTGCTTATGTGCTCTGCAAATGTTAGCAAGATAAATGTGGTTTTGAAGTAGTCAAAAGAGCAAAGAGGACATACAGACAGATCTTAGTAGAGAAATGCTTTAAGGTTCTAGGACAGTAAGCAAGCTTGGATTTAATGAGGAATATGTGCTTTGCTGAGCAGAGGTAGCTGCCCCATCCACCTGGGAGCCTGGCTAAACTGGAATGTAAAGTAGTACATCTCGTTACTAGTTGGCTATGTCTGGCACCACAGATGTTGTTTGTGAGCTGTGGAAGGAATGTCAGGTATCCAGATACCTCTATGGATGTATTTCTGATAACTGATGGTCCTTACTCCTTACTTGGCTTGAGAAACATATTAAGTCCTAATATTGTACAAGGTGTTTCAGATAAAGAAATGTAAAATAGAATTCTCTCTTGAAAATGGTGACTGGCTAGGTGGATTCAAATAAAACCCATGTCTATGTTATACCTTGGCATCAAGAAAGCTCTCAGATATCCTTCCATGTGAACATGACCAGGTTAAAGACAGCACAAAACTGGTTAAAAAACATCCAAGATCATCAGCCAACAACATGATGAAGTTGCACAGCAAAAAAACCTCTCACCAATCTGATTTTGCAATGTGGCAAAATGAATATTTTATGCAAGGTAATTACCCTGTTGTACTCTGACTTTGTGGCCAGAGTACCAGGCAAGTCTTTGTAAGGTTTATAGGCTTAAGGTCTCATGTTATTCTGGGCCATCCTAAATGCTGGGCTGTATTAACTTAGCTGTAAATTTCATCTCCTGACTACTCTTGAATTGGGGTTCTTCTGTACATGTCAAGCAGCTTGCTTGCACAGCATTAGCTGAGAGACACGGATGTGCTCTAAGCAGATGGGCTGCTTAGATATGACTTTTGCTTTATACCCATATGGAAGACTCTCTTGTATTAGGTATTGCGCTTCAGGAAAGAGGTAGTGAAGACAGCCTGGAATAATAAGAGTTAGAATACACAACTTCTGGGAAAGAGCAAAAGAATTCCATGTATGTTCGGTAAAGAGAGAATGGTGGGGGCAATATGAAAGACCTCTGGTACGTAAAGCTGCTTCTGGAAAGAACAGTGATCTTTCATGCTCCCTGTTACACTGGGCAGAGGTAGAAAGAATGTGTTCAGTTTGCAGTGAATAGGCTGTTTGAAATTGAATGAAGCTATTCTAAGCACTTTCAGTTCAGCACTGGGAGAGGCTGGGGGTACTGGGGATCCTCTTCTTAAAGTGCTGGAAGAAAAAGTTAGATGTCCGTCAAGAATAAGTTGGTTTAATCCTAGTTTAGGTATGAGGGCTGGGCTGGATGAATTCCTTTCTTTCAGCCTTGCATTTCCATGTTTTGCTTGACCCCTTAGTCAAAGAATCTGGAAAGCCCCAGAGGCTGGGTTGGCAGAAGAAGAGAGCCCTTCTGCGCTATATAGACTGCACTGATTAATTTCTTGTCACTACAGTGTAGTTTGCCTCCTCTCTCTGTCCATTTTCCAATATTCTTTTCTAAATGGCACAGCAAGCAGTCAGCGTGGGTCTGTTTCCCAGGGCAGGACTCTCAGAACAACTTTAAAAGTCAGCCTGATGTATCAGCCCATATTGAATATGTGCAAATGCCCACAAAATGCATCATATGCAGCTTCAAAACTGCTTATTAGTAAGTTTGACTAACATTTTTAGTTATAGGGTCTTTCACTTATTTATAACTTTGACAGCTTCAACTGTTTGGTCTTAAATTTTAGGTACATGGTGTTTGCCTCAAACTGAACTATTTACAGAAATTTCAGCCAAAATGACATAGTGTTTCTGAGAAGAAGCCTGGAAAAATACATTGTTTGGCTTGTTGCTTTTTTCTTTTTTTTTAATAACCTTTTATTTGGAAAGCCCTAGAACCCGTGTGCTTTGGAAGTGCAATCGGACACTTGGCAGAAGAGGTGGCTTTTGTGTTGGGGATGGGCTTTGTCTGTCCCTGTGAAAAACTACTCACATTTGGCAAAGTTATAATACTTAGAAAAACCACGTGGAGAGGATCTGTTACTCCTGCCAGCTTAAATCCTGGCACAGCGGCATGCCCTAGGAAGTTGCCGTCTTGATGGCAAACCCTGTAGATGTCCATGGTACAGCTACTTTGACATGCCCATGCTGTCCCCTAGCTTACTTTAAAACATAGGAAATCTAGCATCCCTGTCCTAAGGGAACATTACTAAGGTTTTCTATTTGATCACTCAAAAATCAGGAAATACTTGGATTAGGTCTATGCGCCATGGTAATCCCACCCTTTTGGGCAGATCTCGTGTTACGTTCTTGAAGCCTCTTTCCCACAGGTCTCCTGCCATGCTCCAGCAAAGAGGGGAGGCTTCCAGCCCCTGGACTCCTGCAGGTGACAGCAAGCGAGAGGCAGCTGAAGCAGGATGAGCAATGGGAGGGCTGGTGCTGTACCTGAGGGAGTCGTGAGAGCAGAGGGTTTGGCCTCGCAGAGGACTGGCCATGCTGCCTACACTGAACTGTTCACTGAGAGTTCCTAGATGTAGGTTCTAATTTTCTGGGGACCCAGCCTGAGACCCTGGGGTCTCAACTGGGACTGAGGTTGGCAGGAGCTCTGCTATGAACATCTGCAGTGCTGGCTAATGACAAGCAAGACAAAAAATCAAGACCTAGGCATCTCAATGACAGGATTTAAAATTAATGCTTACCACGGATCTTGTAGACACACTGTTGACCATATGGCTATGTCTATACTGTCAAAGGCCCTGAGGCTGCCTTCAAGACTAGATTCAATTTTGTAAGTTTGCAAGCGTGGCCAGGGGGTCAGGCAGTGCACATGCTGAAGCCAGATGTAGCCTGACGGACCATGCAGGCACTGTTTGAAACAGTCGTGGGGCCTCAGAGGACACCACGGCTTTAGCTGCTTAGTAAACTGCACCCATGATTGTATAGACAGGGTTTATGCTTTCAGTTCAACATTTGGAGAATGAAGAAAATACCAACTTGCCTCCTGGGGCTGTAGCAAAAATAGACGAATTAATCTTTACGAGACACTTTGATACTATTGTCATGAGTGCTATAGAAAAGCCCATGAGAAAACAAAATGATGTTGTTTTCAGAGGAGGATTTGAATAGTGCGCAGTCGGTAAGGCTTGAGGTCACAAGCTGAACAATGAAGAGAAAACAAAATCTTGAATAGCTGTTCCTGTAATGAACAGTATCCCTCCTGAGCACAGAGTGAGGCAGCCATCCCATGGAAAAAAGCCTTGTCCTCATGCCACAGAAGGCTGTGTCATGAATAAAGCAAACACATGAGGGAGCCCTCCTAAAGGTGCACAGGTAACTGAACTGGACTACGTGGCTTCCACCTCCATGGTTTTGCAACCTTGATTTCACAGGTTTTCACCCATCCGCAGCTCCCCCCAGACATGTGCATGTATACATTCCTCACGCATCAAAGGTCAACGGCAATGTGGTTACTAGGCAAATTTTCCCCATTAAAACGTTACCAAAGGCAGATGTTTAGGGGCCTACAGGATTTACAGATTTGCTCTCCAAAGAGCATATTAGGGAAGATGACTGTTCTCCTGTTGGGTCGTAGGCTGTGTTTTTGAAAGCCTCAGTGCCCACCCCAGATTAAAGCAGCATGTTGCTGGAATACTGGGCCTCCAATGAAGATGCCTTTCAACAACGCAAAACCACTAATGAGAAAACATAGACAGAGGGAGAGCCAGCCCCTGATGGCAGTGTTTCTCAGCTTTGAGTAGCTTCCAGGGCCATCAATGGCACTGGCCTGATGGAGGAGTGGGTCAGAGGAAAATGAAGTCTTTGCTCTCAGTGGCTCTGACATTTGTCTGCAGTTGGGACACAAAAGGAAAGAAGGAAAGAGCGCAAGTAAGAGAGAGAAAGAGAGGCAGAGATCCTGCTTGGCCACATACCATACATGCAGATAGTATATTGCAATTTTTCAGGCTAGGGAGACCTCCTCTTCCAAGTGTTCCAGTAATTAACCTCACTTTCTTGGCTGGTGTTAATTTGTTCCAAGTATTTGGGCTTTAGATCTAACCATGGGAATCTCATTCCCTGCAGAAGCCTTGCCAACTATTACTAGACATTTTACCACACACATGCAGGCCAAAAAAAGCAAGGCTAATTACACTGCTTTTTTGCTAAGCGAAGTGTATTTGTAATAGGTTCAACTTCTCGTAATAAAGGAGAGGAGCAGGAGAAAGCAAGGCAACATCTTTTAATGTCTGCCAGTGGGAGGAGGAGGCAGGGAGGAACATGGATCTGCCTTTTGCTGTGCGGTACCTGCAACGCAAATCTCCAGTGAGGCTTTAGGAGCCAAGGTGTGACGATCCACATCATGAAACCAGAGAGTAACAGTGCTACCAGGATTTTCAGCTGTAAATAACTTAGTTCAATTATCTGATACCAATGGGAGTTAGCTAAGTAAAAATTTAAATAGGGGAATTATTCAAACCAGATGTTGATTTCCCAATACTTTCTTGTTTCTCCTCCTTTTGTGCTGTATGTGCTACCTGTTAAGGACAGAGTGTGTATGGGAGGAAAAACGTGTGTTTAAGAGTGTGTGTAGGGGCTCTCTCTGACAGCGTGACAAGCAACGAAGTCATACGTGACAACGCCTACAGCAGAAGAAATAGGTTATGAAAAACCCTATGAATTTTCAAGTACAAGTGCCTGCAGTTTTGTGACCCATTCCACGCTGAAGGGGTTTAAAAAGGGCCAGTAAAGTAAAAAGGGCTGGAAGGGCAGTCATAATGCCAGAGTGTTGACATTTGAGATCTCTTATCAGGTTAAGTCCTTAATTTCACTGAAAGATTTTTTTTCTGCTTGTTATTAATTTTCTAGCTTTTGAAATTAACAATAAAATGTAATAATACCCAGTACTAACAAAAACCCTTTTATCCCTAGACCTCAAAGCAGTTCATAATGGTGAGTCAGTACTATTATCCACACTTTAAGCCCATCTACAAATAAGTTTCTTCAGGGTCTATCTCTAAATCTGATTTTGTAATCCTTTGCTTAGTGCATCTGAATTTATTTATTTTTTAAGTGGATAAATGTAAGTTGCTCAGACAAGCTTCTTTGTAACTTCTCTGGGACTGAGGTTGTTGAATCTCAAACAAAACCAGACATCTTTAGTGTTTGAGAAGGCTAGAAAGCAGTTAGGAAGTAGAAGGAAGCATTCATCTTTTTCCTACAGCAAACCCAAGCTTTCTGACTTGTTCGGTGAAGTGGATGAAATGCTTGCTTCATGCAATAGTTCAAGATTTGGGAATTTGGTTCTGCTCCAAATCTGATCAACTCTCCCCAGGTTAAGATCACTATGACACAAAATTCTACAGAAAAATATATTTGGGATCCATTGAAATACTTACAAATGATTTTGGATTTCTAATTTTTTAACTGTTTTCTTATACTAAATATAGCATGAATTAGAAAAAAAAAACTAGCAAAACTTTGTATCAAAAAGGAAAGAGCGATTTCTCTGTTCCAGAATATTAAAATATCTTGTGTTTTTTACTGGCATTGTTGAAATTCCTTCCCTTCCCCCAGGTTTCTTCTTCACATAACAAGAGCAGTATTGGTTTTATCTTGATGGAAGGGCATATTCTCACAGAGTGCAATTCCATCAGCTTTCTCTGACCAACGTCAGTTGCCAATTTTACTCGTCTGTGATTTATATTAGAAGAAAGGCTGAGGTTACTCCCCTATAATCCTCATTCTCTTCACATTGAATTGTTCCCCAGAAGAAGGTCAGACACAAGACTGCTGTAAATTAGCACAGCTCCATTGAAAATAGTGTCACACCAGCTGAGGGTTTGGCTCAAAAGCTGCAGTTAGAGGAGTGTATTTTTGCCTCCATAAAGGCTGAGACTGGCCCAGCCAATCTGATGAAGCAAGACCTAAGAGGGGGGTCAGAATCAGCTGTTTTTCTTCTTGGTAATCTTTTAAAATCAAGCATGTTCTGATCTTTCCAGCTTATTTGGAGCCCATGGTGATTTGAGGATGGGCTAATGGTGGTGGTGGTGTTGGGCAAATGGTCACACCACCCCACCAGTGGGGGCCTGGCACACGTGCCAGGTCTCAGCGCAAGATCGCCCACAGGTGATCAGCTCCATCTCAGCTCCCACACAGCCTCGTGTGCCCTGACCAGCCCTCTGTGCTCTTGAGGAGGAGACACCTACGAGCCCACATGGAATGGCCTCTGCCTTCCCTCTGTGCTCTCCTACTTACTGGTAGTAAATGGTGTGTTTAAGCCCTGGAGTCCATTGATAAGTGTCTACTGCTTCCACATATCTGACTGTGTCCTCATCCACGTGTGTTTTGCTTGAGGAGTTTCCAGGCTCTCAGCTGACACCTGGCCACACAAACAGTTGACTTAATGTTGTCCCATGGGAAGGGGCAAAAGATACTCTTGCGAAAGGATAGGAGGAAAGTGGTGAACCTCTTGGATCATATACATTGCCTGGAGAATTTCTTCAACAGTACATCCACAGCATGATGTTTCCCAGTTCTTCCTCTTTGCCCCTTCCCTCCATTCCAAAATTTTCATACCTTCAGATAACTGTTTATATGTATGAATTTTAACGAAGAGGTAGAAATGTTAAATATTTTTCCCCAGATCACAAGCTAGCTATAAATTCCAGGACAAAAAAATTCCCCTCCTGAAGCAGGGGCTGGACAAACTTCCTGGAATACATTCGCATTAGATATTGTATTTTGAGTAATTTTGCTATCTCTGATAATATCCAGCCTCTTTTGAACCTCTCTTTTGAACCTCTCACATGTGGAGAGTGAACAGGGGCACGCGTTAATGGCAGAGATGCTCCTTTTTGTACAAAGCATTGCATGAGAACGTCCACCATAAAGCACGTCTCCAAACAATAATGTCTGGGAAAGGCAAAACCCCAGAGCCTGGTGGGATGCTCGAGTGAGCAGCTGCTCACTGCTGTAGTGTCCCACCTTGGCAAAAGAAGGCCAGAAGATTATACTGGGGAGAAACAGAAATCCTGTGCACACACAGCCTAGAAATGGTTATAATGAGACAGCCCTGGGATCACTGCACAAGTTTTTGGCTTCCCTCAGGGCTATCAAATGGCGAGTGCGAGCCCCTGGAGCCTTGTACGGCTGAGCTGAGATGAGAGGAATTTTTCAACACCCAAAGCTGGATCAAACCCTTCTTCCTGCCTCTAGTTCATAAAGCTTTTTAACTTTGGAAGGGGAGAAAAAGTGATCCCATATGTACAGCCCTAATTACATACTTAGATGAAATTGGATTAAGGTGGCTGCTGCCTGTCCTTTTCCTCTGAAGATATCTGGGACTGGTGAGGGACTCTGGGTTGCTGATGCTGGGGTGCAGACAAGGGGGATCTGGTCCAGCACTGCTCTCAATGAAAACTCCACTAAATGCTCCCCTCTGACTCAGGACGTGGCTTCTGATCATTAGGGACATTGTCTTGACCATAGAGTAGATTTGCACTATTTTTCTAAAATTTGCCCTTCTCCCCCATAAGGCTATGTGTGGGCATGGAGGGAGGATCTGCAAGAATCTTCCCAAAAAGAAAAAATAAAATAATAAGAAAAAGGAGAAGTAGCAGTAAGCAGGGCACAATATGCACCAGTACTTTTAATGTGCTTAACATATGTCTAGTTATTTTCATTTCCACTAAATCAGGCCAACATTGTATATCTCTATTGTGCCTGCCTCGCACCCATGTGCAGCACATTCCAGTCAGCATACATGAAAGGCATGGGAAATGTCTTTCCTTGCTGTAAGCTGAATGGCAAGTCACTGTTGAGCTGCTCAGTGGAAGCCCACGGCTCCCTGGGGGACTGTGAGGTTGCCGAAAGCAGGAGGATGTCAAGCCAGCCACATGGATCTGATGTGGGTCTGACAAACAGGCAGGATTGGGGTCTCCCTGCCCACTCACAGCCGGATGGTATTAGCAGGGCACAAATCAGTCTGCTCTATGCTCCCTGTCTGAGCAGGATTTTCTCAAAATGAATATTTATGGTGTTTTCATATTTCAGATAAACCCCTCGAGTCTCATTATGTTGTTTGATCCAAATGAGGCTGATGGCTGCGGCACAGTGCCCTACCACAAAAACCAACTCTTGCAAATCTGACCCAGCGTATAGAGATTTAAAGCTAAACCGGTGCAGAGGCTTGAATGATCCTGTGGTCAATGCCAGACCAGCATGTTGATGATCCCCCTATGGAAAAATGGGCTGAAGTCTACAGCTTCAGGTAGGTGACCTCAAGGTCAGTTGTCAGTTGTCCTTGAACATAGAAATAACTTCTCCTCTCACCTCCCAGTTACTTGTTTGAATATATATTTATATGTTCTGTACCGAAGAAAGGTGAGACTTGGGCTCAGAGAAGCTGTTGGTAGAATTGGACATGTTGTGATCACTTAATATTGCTTCAGTGTCTGTTTTGATGCTGTTTTAAGCACACAACGGTAAAAAATGCCTCATTGGCATGGAGAAAATTGTTAAAGCAGAGATAAAGACAGAGGGGTGAATAGCTTTATTGAAATACAATCTAAAGTTCAGAGAATTAGGGTTTGAAATGTTTTTTTTTTTTCTCAGTGAGAGATCTAGTCTTGCAACCTGCACAAGTTCATGGAACTTGTAACCTGTAAACAGCTCCAAGTGAGATAAATTCAAGTCTTTGAAGGCTGCAGTGCCATCAAACTCATCCCTGTGGCAGCTGTGACTTCAAATAACCTTTTGTGGCAGGAATAATAATTCCCTTCTGGACAAGTATTCTGTTGTACTGAAACTATTTGGCTAGCATAATAGCGGACAAAAGATAGTCCTGAGAGCCTGAAGACACGTAGCTGGTGGCAATAGAATAGCGATAGAAATTCAAGAGGTTCTGAGTTTCCAGAATTAAGCAAAACAGCATTGGAAGGGACCTTAGGAAATAATTTAGGACAGTGTTTCTTAGCTTAGGATCAGGCGAACAACTGCTGATCTGAAAGGCATTACAAGGCGTTTCACAAAACCATTGGGGGAAATAAACCTTCTGATATTCTCTGGCATCTGAGAAAGCAAGCAAATGCATTGGGCAGCATTACAAATCACTAAGCAAACTCTTAAAGGTCAGTCTAATTTGTATTTGGTTGGAAACGGGAACCATTGTGGCTCATGAACTCTTTTCTAGAAGTTTCATTGAGCTAAAAGCCACCAATCTAGCTCAGTCTCTTGCCAGACTTTAACACCAGCCCACCCAGTCATTTCCTTTGGGCCTTCCCAAGTAACTCTTGTAGCTCCCCTCTGTAAACCCTCTCTGGGTTCAGCTGCCTGTGAACCAAGGAGCACAGCCCTGCTCTGATATGACACAGCTTCATAACCTTGATTCAGGCTGCTGAGGAAGAGCTGTGAGAAAGTCTGTAGAGACACAGGAAATGTAAAATTACTGACAGAGAAAGCGCTGTTGAGATGGGTTCATACGTAGCTCAAGGATTCAATAGGGAAAGCACTACCATGAAACGTAGGAAAACGTAAAGCACAAAAATACAAACCCCAAACCAACAAACGAGCAAAGAAAATTAAAGCCGTGGAGGCTTGTGAGGAATTGCAGTGTCCCTGTGCGGAGAAGTCAGTGGTGTTGCTGCCAGTGAAGCCAGGGGAAGGTGACAATGGAGCAATGAGAGAAGTTAGTTCCCAGGAGCTGCAGAGGCCAGCCCAAATGCTCCTGACTGGTGCCTGCCTCATCAGACAGGACTCTGGGTGCCCTATCAGGGTGATGGACACACTGATGCTTACCCTAATGGATTATCAAACCCCAGCTATCTATTCTGTGAGCCAAGAAATGATTGTGTCACACTCCTAAGCTGTGCATATTCTCCTGTGCCCAGAAAGTTGACCCCAAGGAGGGGCTGTCATGAGGTGTCTCTCTTTGATAGTGGGAGAAGAAGAAGTGACAGGTCGGATGGGCTGAGCTCCCAGTGAGCATCAAAGTTCAGCATCAGTCCCAGCACCTGGAGTATGAGCTTTGGGAAGTGGAAAGTGTGGTGCCAGCGCTCTGCTCTCCATATGGCTCCCAGCCTCCGTGAGCAGAGCACAGGATAACTGTGAACACCCAGTGGATTTGTCAGAACTTCCCCACCTCAGAGGGGTGCATTGTGAAAATTAATCAGTTTGTGTTTGACTTTTTGACTTGGCGCTCCCTCAATAACTTCTTCACACACAAACCCACAATAAACTAATTAGGCCTATTTCTTTGACAGGCTGTTAAAGAAGAAAGAGAAGAAGGATGTGTCTAAACTGCTTGAAAGACAATATTGCATATATATGCCAACAAAAAGCATCAGTAGCTCTTTAAATTCCTTCATTCTGAAGCTGTGATGAACAGAAATAGCAAATGAATGGCTTCCAGAAATGATGGGATATAGTTCTTGTTGCTGTTTGGCTTGTGTTTCTCTTCAAGGGATAAGGAGAGCAAGAAGAGGAGGGAGAGCTATGAAAGAATTAGTTTCAAAGAAAGGAAGTATGTTAAACATATTTTGAAATAACTTATTCAATTTTAAAAATGGGGTAATACAGGCTATGCTCACAGCTCAATTTATGTACATAAATATATATATATACGTATATATTGTGCAGAACACAAAATATTTCCATCTGGAGCGCTGAGTATTGTCTTGCACAAAAGGCTTCTACTTGAGTCATTAATAGTATATTTTATTAAAGGAAAATTGGCTTCAAAAGTGCTTGGGAATTGTGGGAATAAAATTGGGATGAAAGTAATTATCCCCCTACCCTGTCTCTTCCCTTGTGTTCATTTTTCTGTTCCAGACACAGACGACAACAGCAGCTCCTCTGTCTTCTGTTCCTTCAATGTTTGATCTTCTGCCTGCGCTTTCTTCTGCTGGGTCCTGGAGCCCGTAGGAATGAGGGTATTGTGTCCATATTGCATGTGATGACATGTGTTTGAACCAGCACCAGGGCAGCCTGGCAAGAAGAGCTTGAAATCCAGCAGGACTGAACAGCAGGCCAGGTCCCTGCTGAACAGCTCGGCCACTTCTTTAAAACCCTTTGGGGATAAAAGAAGCAGGAAGAAAAACTTGAACCTGCTGTGGCACCTGCTTTTTTCTTCTTCCTAGAGGCTTAAGGAGGTCGGTGACAAAACAAGGCTGAGCATGTCAGCCTGGTCAGGGGCTTCAGCACATTAGTAAAAAATAGGATACAGAGGCATTTCCTGATTTGAGGAAGCAACTTGGGAATTCCCACATCGAGATGGATGTGCTGAGTATCAGAGAATGGTGGATCACCCCAAATGTCTTTGCAAAGAAATGGGAAACAACAGGTGGCAATGGGGTCCTCCTGGGCGAGGCATTTTGTGTTGGGCTGTTGTAGTTCATCTTGGCCAAGGAGATGGCCAGTGCAAAGGGACTGAAAAGACATTTCCTTTAGAATGCAAGAAGAAAGTGAGTGCAGTTCTTGGGTGGTAGAATGCCTCTGTGGTTGAATAATTAACTTGGAAATGCTACAGAATGTTTTGTTTTTTACAGAGCTAGCCCCCTTTTGCTTTTAATCAATACAATGACTTATGGATTGAAGTATCTTTTCAAAATGTCTACCCCATAGATTACTGATCCTTGCTGAGAGGCCTGGCCGTGAATTCTTGATGATTGTGGCTTTCATTTTACCCGAAAAAACATTGTGTGTCATAATTGAGGCAATAATTAATGCTCACTGGCAATGCTGGATACTGGTTTATACAAAAAAACTATAAACCAATGGAGCATAAAGTCATGTGGAAAAGACTATTTGGCTCAGCAAAAAGCTGGGAGGAGAAAAACAGAGAGACAGAAAAAGGAAGAGTTCAACAGAGACCATGGCTCTTACACAAGGCTTAAACTGAGAACGAAGTGGGAAAACTTACTTTTCCTCTTGTTAAAATAATCCAGTCAGTTAGTATTAGGTCAGGACAAAAGGTCAGGGATCTTCCCATTGTTAAACATTGCAGTTGGAGCACAGTATCATAGCTGGGGGGAATATACAACAAGTATTCCAAAAAAAAACCAATCCCCTCACAAAATTAAGTAACAAACACGCAGAGTGTGTGTTAGTTTAAGTGTCAGTGTGTGTGTCACTGTCTCTGCACTAAGGGTTATTTTTATTCACGGCACAGTAGTACTCAAAAGATCATAACTAAGATCAAGATCAAATTTCTCTTGCTGCTGTACAGAGGCACAGTCAGAAGTATCCTTTGCTTGAAACAAATGCTCCAGCCACAGTATGTGAAGATATCCTCAATTATCTCACTTTTACAGGTGAATAAAATGAGGCAGAAAGTCACCATAGCCCTTATAACAGAAGAAATCAATAAACATTTAGGAATCAAATACCTTGATACCTCTCATATCTGTCCTTGCATGATTGGCCTAGGTTTAAACAGGAAGCCTATGGCAAAGCAGAGAATTGAATCCAGACCCCCAGGATATTCAGCCAGAGCCTTTTCTAAACCTCAGCTTTATATGTATATGCATAAGCCACTGTAAACTGTAAATGAACTCTCATTATGTCAATTAATTTTTGCTTAATTAAACAAATCTTCCACAAACATGTGTGAGATGTTAGCTCCTTTTCTGTATGGAAAAGCAGACAGACAGCTATATGCAGAGAGGGATGGGCTGGTGATTGACTTTAGTAGCATATTCACTGTTCTAAAATACAGCAGCCCAGTTCACAAGGGCAGGCTGTGCAGCTAAAACTATGTCCTCTTTTGACTCTCTGTGCATGGGACTGCTTGATAATCCAATGCAGCCTGGGTAGTTATATGAGATCCTGACTATTGAGCAATATGAGCTGTTTCTCTACAACAAAAAGTAGAAGCTGATAAAATGCAGCAGGCAGTCACTTGCATCCATGTGCCACTTGCAGCCAATTGGCGCCTTGTCTGCAAAGGAATTTTGCAATTGTCACCATGCCTGGCAGAATCAGCTGGTGGCTCCATGGCCAGATCTGTCAGCCAAACATGACGTTGGTAACTCAGACAGGGTCTGGAATACCCCATGATTGTAATCCTAGTCCAGATCATCCCTTGATTTGGGAAACCATTGCAGGTGTCTATTCTTCAGGATCTTCTTGTTGTGAAAGTGAATGAGAGTTTGTTTTAGATGGTGTTGGGAGAGACTAACAACTTGAATTTGCTGTCTAGCCTCCCCTTGATACCCCATTCCTTTAGATGAATGAAGTTTCTCCCTAAATGAAACTTGGATACCACCTGTTACAAATTATGAGAGTTATGGAGATGCAGGTTGGGTTAAAGATCTACTTAAATTATTTATGGGTTATAACCAATAAAAAAATGGATTACAACTGTAATCTTTGGTCTGAACATTTACACTTTAGGATTAAGTTGAAGACCTAAATCTGAGATTTTATGAACGGAGTCAAATTCCTCTATCCACTCTCTTCTGAACTCATGAAAAGAGAGTAAATTAACCCACTGGAAGGATGAAGCCGTATGCCATAATATCAAGACTGTTCCTGGTACCTAAAGAAGAAAGTCCATGTTCACTTTGAGAACCACTCACTTAGCTGCAGTGAAAGGTTGTTTTCAATGTGATTTACGCTCAACAAATGTATCTGAAGTTAACACCATCAGATGAGGACTTGAATCATGAGCAAAAACACATCAGCATCTCATGATCTATGTAGCTTTGCACAAAAACTTTGCTACAGGAAAAAAAGAATAAAGCCTGCATGTCTCTGTACTTAGCTCACGCGTGGTTATACAGTAAAAAGAACACAAAAACCTTCAGAGCGGAATTCTCCTAAGTGTAGGAATGGGTCTCATGCTGGGACATACAGTTAAGGTATCTGTAGGTACCAAACTGGTGTTGTTTATAAATGTGAAGGCCAGACTCCTTCACAACTGGTGGCAGCCATGCTTATCAGCTGGTGAAGGTAAAGCTACAGGTTGACCATTTGACATTTTCCTTGTTCCCTTGTTTTCCCTTTAGTTAGGTACTAAAGAAAGGAAAAAAAAAAATCAAACTTCACATACATTTCATACTGGATTAAAATAGATGTTAGAAACTAATATCTTGATCAAGAAATAACTATAAATGCTAGAAATTGAGAGAAGCTTTTCCAAAATCTCCATCTGGCTGATTCTGTCCATCTCTCTTCCTTTCTGACCTTTCCCATACTATGTTCAATGAACCTTCCCATTTCTTGGTTTGGAAACGTCTTCCCACAAGTGTTGCTTTTTTTTAAACTCCAAAATAAAAATGAAGCACTCACTAAAACTTCAGTGTAACTCCTCTTCTCAACTGATTTCAAAGAAAATATTCTGTGCAGATCTCCTTAAATGAACTGTCAACAAAGTATGCTCCGGGCAGCCAGAATTCAGAAAAGTCACCCAGTGTGCTGACTGGGGAGTAGAAAAACAAACCAGGGAGCTGTACCCCCAAAAGAAGAGGAGATGAACCTTGTCCCACTGGAGCAACTCCGAACACTGAAGGTCTCCCTTCGTGCCTGGATGAGGAATCCAACCCCTCACCTCTCTAACTTCGCCCTTGGAAAGGTTATCTTGCAATCAGAAATGTTGCATTGCGTGACTTGGATCCATTGTTTATAGAATCGTCTAACCGACTTCATATGTATCTGGTCCAGGGAAACTGATGTTATTAAAACACAACACTGAGACATTGAGCTCTGATAGCAGTTCAACATGAACAAATAAAGCAAGAGTTTTCCCCAAAGTAAAGCAAAGCAAGGATCCCGGCCTTCGTGTGAACCGCAGGGATGAAAGGAGGATGTGATACCATCATCTGAACATTGACCTTTTCACTGTTGTTTCTTTTTCCAGCTCTGAGCCCCAGTCCTGGGTCTCTTCCACTCTCTTTTATCCCCTCAATCCAACTCCTAGCAAACCCCTGGAGCAGGTAAGCTATGAGTTGAGAAGGTTTTTCTCATGTTTTGACTCTTTATTGCTTTTGCAGCCTGGTCACAGAAGCGTCTCGATTTTTAGTTCTGACCTTTAACCCTCAGTATCAACTCTGCTTGCAGAAAGTTCTACAGCTATGGATGAAATGGGTATATGAACTGAAAGGTAAAAACACAGACTGCTTGGCTATATTTGTGAAGCATTGATATCATCAGAAACATCTGACTTTGGGTTTTTCCATACTTTGCTAATATTAATATCAGAATTTCTAGGTCTCGGGTATGCCTGATTACTATGGAATAAGCTCACTGAAGTCTCTGATAGTCCTGTCATTGGTTACAGAGGCCTCTAATATTGGGCATTGCAAATACCAGAGAAAACTCACTTAAAATATTGCGTGCTCTTATTCTAGAGAAATACTGCCCCCAGAGCTGTACTAGAAAGTGAAGAAGGTTTGATATTCCACAGAGAGGTGCACAACTGATGAGAACTTTTTGATGACTGAGGAATTTGGTTTGGTAAGATTAATTAACTCACGTATATCTAGCAGCTTTCATCCAGAGATCACAGAGCTCTTAGAGGGCAAGGGAAATGCTGTGGCTATTTCAGACATCAGTGGCAAGAACACAGATTTGGGATGTAATATTTTTTCTAACAATGCCCTGCGGGAGTAAGTAATAGCCTATGCTTTGCCTGCACTGCAGAAGAAATTTCGGCAGGAGCAACATGCATCAGTGCAGCTAATACCCTTGTTTTCATGAAAAAAAGCCTACCGTATCTGTAGCAAGAACAGGTTTTGCCTCCAAGTCAATATATTGTCACTAGATTGTAGAGGAGGTTAGCAAGAAGCTGAGGCTGCCAGAGGGAATGGCAGCATTGTTTTCTTTGTGGCAGTTGAACACTGGTACTTGGGACTGCTCTCTATCCCCATACCACTCTAAGCCAAACCAAGCATAAACTCAGACTGAAGATAAAATGGAAACTTTCCATGCTAGAGTCCTCTGGGCTGAAGAATGAAGGGAAGAAGAGCAATCCTTCTCTGTTTTCAAGTCCATGCTGCAATACAGATGAGAGACGAGGCATGGAGAGAGCAAGGATAGCCCCTACTAGTAAGTGTATTTTGTGCCCAAGAGAGAAGCAGACTAGGATAGGTGAAAACACTTAATTTTCTCTTAGGAACAGAAGCTACTCTGAAAGCTCAGCTTGCTTCTGTGCTCAAAACCAGATGGACTGTAATGGTAATAAAAGAATTAAATCTTTATCATCTGGCAGCAAAGCCAAGAGGAGAAGAAAAACTAAGCTCAAAGGGTTTAAAAAGGACTCCACATTCCCCATAGAGGAAACAGATGTAAATCTGGCAAGCGGTCATTTGGAGATCCAAGATGTGTGGGTTGAAGTGAGGTCTGAGTTATTCAGCCAAGTTTATTGCCAAGCTCAATGGCAATTGTCATTTTAGTGTACAAAAAATTGCAGTCCTGGAATGTCTGGAGGTCTTTCTGCACCTCCAAGGGTTATCAGAGCTCACAGAGTGACTACTTTGCAAACTGGTTTGTGTTGTGTTATGACAACTTTTTAAAGTTTCATGTTGCTGCCTGATGCACTTGTGAAAGACAAATGTCAAGATTTGATATTGGTGAAGCTGCAAATGCCTTGATCCTATCTCAGCATTACTGAGGAAGTTCCACAATCCTACTGAGAGAAAAAAAGAAAATCTAATGATTTCAGTAAATGAAAAGGTATGATGGAAATATGTAGGATGTTGAAAACCATTAAGTCAAGTCACTATTTTTCTCAAACTCACTGCATCAAGTCTACAACACCTTTATTAAGCAAAGTTTAGCTTCTTAAAACGTACTGTAATCATTACTTGTGCTCACAGAAACATATATCCAGGTCTTTAGCTTTCCCTGAACTATTTTATGTCAATGTAGTTTTGCCTTTGTTCTACACCGATAATGTAGCCGGGAGGATAATTCTTGCCTCCCTTGCAGGAGAGAATTAGGAATTCCAAATGATGCTGATTTAGTTGACCAGGTTAGTGGGATTGAGATACAGATTTCTTCATGTGGTTACAAAATGTCAGTCCTTCACCATACCATTAATGTTTATAACCATTACTGTAAGTTTCCTTGTTCTTGCCTTGCATCTATACATTGACAGGATGCTGGGTTGACAGAGCTTTGGGCTGGCCATGCCTGGCTACTCTGTTACTTTTCTTGTGAGTGCTTGGAAATTGCTGCACGAGAGCTGCTGGTTATCCAGTACTGCAATGTCTCTTAATAGACTCCTAAATTCCTGTGAGGCTGTGGCAATTTAGAGACTGAAAAGAGTTAATCCAGCTCCCATTCACTGCCTGCCCCTGACTGAGAAGTCTCCCAGGAAGAGTATGTATATACACACAATGCATACACAGAGCCAAGTACCTGCACCATATTCCAAACGTGAACACCCTGCCTGTGCAATAAAACTCAGGAAAAACAAGGGCATCGCTAAAGTCCTATTTCAACCCTCTGAAGGAAACAATGGGCTGGCTTCTACTGCTTCGTGGTAGTATCACTCTTCTCTCCTTGACCTGTGATTCTGCAGTGGGTCTTTGTATACATAGCAGGAAGTCAAAGGGAAACTGATGAAGAGCTCACAGCAAAGGCTAAAGCATTCCTGAAGGTAAAATAATACAAGGCCCTCCAGTCTGGCAGTAGTTTTGGCTTCACATGCTGGTGAAACAATGGTTCTGTAGATGCTCTTGAAAAGTCAGCACCAGGAATGTTCCAGAGAAAAGGATGGCTTCTGCCAAGGTTTCCTGGGCCTCTGGGCAGGGATGTCTGGGCACCAGCCATGGATACGCTCTGCCCTTCTGTCCTGAGGTGAGGAAGCCCTCTGATATCTCTGCATGCCTACAATTCACAGGAAAACCAAACAGAGGCTTGGTCAACCAAAATGTTTTTCTTGGATTTTCACTTCGGTTTTGTATCAGTGAACTGTGGGAGAACCCCTACCTTTCCCTGCTGGGGATGCCAAAAGAGGATAGGATGACCATTGTTTCTCCTCAGAGTTCTGGTTATCAGACCAGAAGAGGCTTTAAAATTAGCCCTTTCCTGGAACTGAAATTGTTCTGACAAAACCAGAGCTTTCTAAGTGGTGTATGAGCACGTATGAGTTTCTTCAGAAAATGTCCCCTGAGCTCTTCCTCAAGAAGGCAGCTGTTAGATGAAGAAGGCTGAGGAAGGTACAGAAAGAAGAGCTGGTGCTGCCCTTCCTTTGGGTCATGGGGCAAAACAGTCCTCTCACGGCACCAGCTCCCGTGTCTTGCATGCTGGGTGGCAGTGGGGACTCTTAGCAGCAGACAGAAGTCTGCTCACATTAGCATTAGGCCCAGAGCTCTCCAGTGACTCGAAGTATTAAATACTCTCCTCAGGCTATTCCATCTGGGCAAAACAGTGGGTGGTGAAGCAAAACCAACAGTTACAATGTTTAAGTTATACAACAGATTTTTTTAGTGTAAACCAGGGCTCTCCTCCTCACTTCTTACCCTGCACATCTCTTCAAAACTGCTTTTGTCAGTCAAACCTTTTTTTTTTTCATATTCGTGCTTTTCCCTCCTTGACCTGGTTATCTTGGCACTCAAGGCCAAATTGCTAGCCAAGGTAACTAAGTTTAATCTGTGGATCAATGCACCATTCCCATGTGTCAAGCTTCAGAGAAAAAAGAGGCGTGAGAGAAATGTATTGAATATGCATTTTAAAATATGTATGTTTGAAAATTCTATTTCATTTAAAAAAAAATGATCTCTGAGGAAGAGTTGGTGAGAGGAAGGGCAGTTTATTTCCTAACAGGTGAAGATGTTACCAAAGTATTTTTGTATATGCCGTTCTAGAGATGTGGTGATTGGAATTCTCCATAAGGAAAGCCTCATGAAGGTGTTGACACACTGTTGGCCCAGCAAATAATCTTCCATCAGTGCTGCCATCCATCCCATCATCCACGGAGCTTCACCTGACTTGTATTCGAGAAGCTGAAGCTATAGAGGAGGCTGTATGCTAAAAATGAGCAGTCATAATGCAACGTCATTGCATGATGGTGCCATTTAGCAAGACAAACTAATCACCAAATTACCTGGTGTGGTTCCAGCTGTGGTGCTGAGGTATCGTTTTGTAAATACCTATTGCGATACCAGTTGTAGTGTTGCTCTTTTGCTCTACTGAGTGCAGACAGATGAAAGGAGGTTGAGATGAATAACACACCTTGGGCTAGCATCAGTCAGTTCTGAGCAGCTGCCTTGTACCCAGCCTGCACCTTCTGTTTTATTAGTCACCAGGGAAACCAAGACAGGAGGTCACTCACTCCAGTGGGGAAGCGCAGAGGACACCAGCATTTAAGGCTTCCATATTTTGTAAAAGATTTTTTTTTCTGCAAACCAGATCAATATGCTGGATAAAGCACATGTTTCTACTTAGGTCAGGAGTGAGTCAATACAATCCATGTTTGAGGAAATGCAAAACCAGGCTAGAGAGAAACTCAGGAGAGAACAAGATAGTAAGTGAGCTTGACTGAGCTTCTTCACGATTGGTTTCACTCATTCAAAGGGCAGTCATGGGTGACCTACCTTGTGCAAGGTGTAGGGTGTATCAGCCCGTGGGCTGTCTCACACACACTCCTGTTGAAAGGGCCTCAGGTTACACCTGGGAGGATAAACCAGCCATCAGACTCCTTTGTGCGTCCTGCAAGTAAATGCTTCCCCACATGCTATGACTCCATGCTATGCAGAATTTCTACTGTTCCAACTTCTATGGAAACAATTGGACAACTTTTTGTCAGGAATGACACTGAAATAGCCTACCTTCCCCTGGCATAGGAAGCTGGACTGGATAATGCTTCAAAGCCTCCTCCAGGCTGCTTTTTTTCATGGCGTACACTTTTGGGCAGTCTCTTTTTTTTTCCTCGTCCAGTCTTATGTGATGGCAGTGAATCCAGGAGTGATTGCCTTAATACTGACAGAATGCATGTGAAAAAAATCCTAGTGTTTATCTGGCAGGAGTACATTACAACATTTTCTTGACTGGTGCAATGCCAGTAAACCAGATATTATAAGATGCAGCCTTTACGTATCTACCTTATCAAATCCACAATTTCCAGATCACCATATGATGATCTTCATAAGGACCCATATATAACATCAGAATTATGCGGATGACCTCCAGCAGTTGGCCTCCAGCATGTTTTTCAAAGTCATCACCATCCCTACCTTTTCCTGAGATTCAGGGCTAAACCCATCACACAAATGTGGCCTTCTCATTCAGCGCTACCAAAGGACACCAGCTAAGGAGACTGAATGTTGATCCAAAGCAATCTGTTGAAATTTGAACACCAGGATCAATAATTGAAGCAAATACACATTTACCACACAGCCCAATATAGCTTTCCTGCCTTCTTATTAATTCATCTGCAAAATCACAAATAAAACAGCCCCAAAACCCCAACTTTAGTAGTTTGTAAGAATTTTCTGTGGTTTCAAAGCATGGACAATGAAAAGAGTCCAGCTTGGTTTGAAAACAACAAGTTTTTCACATGCACTTGTGTATATGAACATATGTCTAGGTGTGCATATAAAATAAAGAAGTGCTGGGAGGAGGTATTATATGTGTGTGTAAATAAAAGAAATAGAAAGAGAAGAGGGAGACAGAGCATGTGTTTCATGTGCATGCATTTGAATATATGTGCATTCAGGCACACTCACTCCAGAAAAAGCAAAAGCAAGTTAAGAAGAAAATACAAAATTTAAATTTATAAAGAAAAAAAAAAATCACGCTTTTTGGGAAATGAAAATGTTTATATCAGTGAAACATTAAATACCATACAGTCAGGCAGTCTGTCAAGAAGGAAGTGGTCATCATGCAAATGGTTTAGAAAAGAAACCCAACAGAAAAGTGATGTGTAAATGGAAAATAAATAAATTTAACATAAGGCAGTCCTGCTTCCAGACTTGTGTTAATAAAACAGCTATTAGGTGGAGACATTGTGGTGATGCTTGAGTTTACTTGGTTGGGTTTTTTTTTCATTTCTTGCAAGACCTTAATCAGTGTTACTTGAAATGATTATGTGGGTTTTAAATAGCAAGAAGCAGTAAATTTTAATGGCACGTCTGAATGCTGTTCCATTTAATTTCTGTATGGAGCAATATTAAGCCTCTAATAAATAACCTGTGTCTGAAATGGTCTCCCTCTCTCCCTGTGACACAGACACACACGCACAAGCCAGCTCCTAGAAACGTCTTTGATGTTTTTGCCATGGACTGGGGAGAGATGGCAGAAGGAAGAACTAAGGTGGAGTATGGATCATATGAGGACAGCATTCTACAGGGAAGAAGTACATTTCCTAATTTTCCCCTTACCCTTTCCCCCCACCCCTTTTTTTCTATAGGAAAATATAGCTTAGGGAATAGTGAATGAAAATAACACCTGTCATGGGCCAGCACAAATCTCATTTTATGCTAAATCCTGCTTTTTAGCAACTAAAAGCCAAGATAAGTGGTGCGTGAATTATTGTCAGCCTGGGGTGCAAGATCCAGACAGCACGTTCTGGGACATAAATAAATAAGGGCTTTCACTTCAGACAGATATGCAAGCTGAGAGTTTTTCATTCCTTTGGGTCCAGGCATAGCTAGATGACTTTAATAAATGGCACAGAGACAATGTGCACAAAGGCACAAAAGGTGTGATCATGATACAATGTCCATGACATCATTCATGTCTCTGCCCCAGATCCCACCTCTGAATAACTTCTCAAGGATAGTCCTCCCTTGAAGCCCCCTCCTTGTGATATTTTCTTATTCAAATACTGGCAACTCATCTTGCTCCCCGTGTGGCAGAACCAGCCCCTGGATGAGAAGGGACTTATCCTTCCTGACATGGGCTGTAGAAGGAGCAGTGCATCAGTGCCTATCCCAGCTCCAGGCATTCCTTCTCCTGCTTCACTTCTCTCCTTGTTTTGGCCTCCACCATCCCAGTTAGTCCTGTCTCCAGTGCTTTCTGATTGGAAGCTTCTTGGAGCAGGGAGTAGGGCAGTTTAGCTCTGCGCTAGGCACTGTGCCATGCAATGTGCTGTTTTGCAGCCCTGCAAATGATTTTTCTTTATAAACAGTGGCAGACTGTCCGCAAAAGATCTGGATGTGGATTAAAATCATCTACTTCTTTAAACACACCAAAATGAACTTGCAGAGAGACTCATATATTGTAATCAATGAACCCAATCTGGAAAATCATAGGAAGTGAAAGGGGAAAAGGAATTGCAGGAGAAATTTGGAGGACAGAAGCAAGTATGCTGCCTGCTTGTCTCTCTCAAGTGGGTGGCTATTTGAAAGCCGAAGGCTGTAAGTGGGAAATCCTAGATAAACACAAGGGTGTATTTATACCTTCCTCCAAGCTGGCTGACACAGGTGCTCACCAGACATGGGTTACCTGGGTGGGCTGATCATGGGGCCACACTGCTGCAGGGGAGGCAGACCACTGCAGGGAGCATCGCGTACCATCTGCAAGGTGTGTATTTGAAATGTGCTGCCAGTCCATCGGGTACAAACTGCAAGAGCTCATTTGAACCTTGACAGTTCACTTGGGGAAATAATACACCTTTTAATTTTTTTTCCCTAACAGTGATACTATTCCCCCACTCCCACAGCCTGATTCCTCACCTGGGCCTTACACATCTGCAAAGCTTTTCTTATTAATGCCATAAATCATGGTTAGTAATAAAGAGCAGAGAAGCTCTGAGAAGTGGGAGGCCAATTTCCCTGCCAAGGTGGACGCCCCAAAGTTTTGGTTCCTTCTCTTGCCCTAGTGGTAGCTGCCTCCAGCTCCAACTGCACAGGGGTTTTGTGTGTGTGGCAGCATCCCCCAGCTCCTGTGCGTCCCCGCCAGGCCTGACTGTCACTTGGGAATGAAGCTGTCACTGCAGAAAAAGCCTTTGACTGTTCTTGTTGGCACCCTGGGGGTGCTCCATGCTTACCAATCTCCCATCACACTATGGAGGGACGGGCCTTTTTTGAGCTCTGCGTGTGTTCAGCACAAAGAAAAATGTTTCCACTTACTTTTCCCCCTCCTCTCTTTGGAATATGAGGCACACACTTGTCATGCTTAAAGGAGTGGATTTATGGTTGACTCTGTCTCTTATCTCCCCACAGAGCTCACTGGAGCTGCTCTCCAGATGGGACAGTATTACAAGCTTCATCATATAAAGCCCAGTTCAGCCTACAGCCCAGATGTTCTTTGTTCCCAGAAATATTCCTTCCCAACAGTAAGTAAAAGGGAACTGGTGCTAGTATGCAGTCCCTGCTACTTCTGTTTGCATCGCTTGTTTACAGGTTACACCCCCAGTTCCAGACAACACAGTTACCTCCCCAAAAGCCACTGATCAAACCTGATGTTGGGACTCTGGGACCTGGGCAATGCTGAGTGATATGTGGGGAGATGGTGGAAAGGATCCAGCAAGTCCCTCACGGACTCAGCTACCATTGCAGACTACTCCTAATGTAAAGGGTGCCTTTCTCTTTCAAGCACAGACATCGGTTTCTTTTTTCAGGCCAAACTGAAAGTGCAAAACAAAGCTCCCTTCACCCAGGTTTCAGAGGGGAAGATGTAGGATCTTGCCAATGGGAGATTCTGGTTAAGAAAACCACAGCTCTCAAACAAGTCCACCAATGGCGGCAATGTCAAAGCAATCCTTCTGGCAGAGCATGCATTTGCCACAGCATCTCCAGGACATGCTCTGCACAGGCTTGGGGCACATACTGATAAAAAACATCAGCGCCCTCTCTGAATGAATCCTGCTGCTCATGGAAGCTGGTTTTCCCACTGCTAACCTTCTGGTGGGACCCAGGGAGCTTGCTGCAGCAGATGTGGAACAATAATGTTGCTGCCTGGGTCAGTAGGGATGCTCTTGGGAGCTTGCAGGATGGCCTGGCTTGGCTGCCAGCAGCATCCCTGCTCAGGCACAGCCCCACAGCTGCCCCTGCATAGCGGCACAGCAATGGGGCCAGGCTGCCTCGAGCCCTGCCCAGTGCTGGTGGCCATGGAGAGCTGGCCTTGCCTCGTCACGCTGCGTCCAAAGCGGGCAGGAACGTCCTGAGGCAGTGGATCATCCCCCTGATAAAGACTTCATATTTATGCAGCTTTCCCTGTGCCCTGAACTTTGCCTGTGTCTCTGGCAAAAGGGCAGTTACCTCAGGTCAGAGCACTGCCTCGAGCCAGCATAGGGAATCGGCTTTCAATTTCAGCAGCGACTTTCCTTCCCTTTTTTCTCTTATCCCTCCAGCCATCACAGAATAATTCCCATCCCTATTAGCTTACCCCCCTCCCCCTTCCTTTCCCTTCCCCTTTGAAATCCTCCCGCCTGTCCCCGGGACGGGGCAGGGGGAGGCGGGAGGCGGCGGGAGAATTCCTCCAGATATTACACAAAAGCCTCATGTATCCCCAGTGTCAACCCCAGAGGGCGGCTGAGTAATTTAATTAAGGCAAAGGAGCTTTTGTTTTACTTGCTTTCTTTTTTGATTTTCTCAAGTTTAAGACAAGAAAGAAAAGAAGGAGGGAGAGAAATGTTAGCCCTCAGAGGAGGCGCAGCGATTCGTCTCTGCTCAGTCTCTTATTTAGGAAAGACCATGGGCCTGTCACCCAGAGTCCGTGGGGCTCCCCAGCCTTGGATGGGTCCCCTCCTGCGGCAATGATTTAAGGGACTGGCATATTCCAAGAATTAGTGTGTATTCTTCTGCAAACACATTCATGCCATTCCCTCTATCTACCCCACACCGCTCTTTGTCTTCCTTGGTATCCGTTCCTTTGTGCCTGTGTCTCATCCTCTCCCACTGCCCCTTCCTGCCTCTTCCTTCTCCTGTTCACACTGCCTGTCCCCTCTCTCTGTCCTTTCCTGCTCTCCCTTTTCCTGTGCTCTTGGCATACCCACTTCCTCCCCTTTCTCCCCTCAGCCTTCCTCTCCCCACTGTTCTTGATGAGGGAGCTTAAATTTTTTTCACAATTAATAACATCTTTATTCCTCTGTCTGATATTTATTAATTGCAGATTTATCATATCTGATGAAGGACATCCATGGCAGGGCAGACTTAAAGGTGGGAGGAAGCAGTGGCTGCTTTCAAGCATCATGATGGGCAAAGCATCAGTCCACCCCTTTGTTCGTGGCAGTAGATCTCTTTGTTTCTTGTCTAAGGAAAAAGTAATGGCTGCACCGCAGGGCTGGAGGCCGCGCCAGATTCATCTTCTCATCATGTTGCAGCACAAGGACATGGGAACATTGTATCAGCCCTGTGCAGGGGTGGAGTCGGCTGGCAAGCCCTGCTCTGTGCCCTGGGGCCTCTTCTAGTGCTGGGCCCAAGTCCAGCTTTGGCCCAGGTCCGGAGAGTGCTGGAGGGTGGGTAGGGAGGCTCACAGAGGAATGAAGCCCCGAGGAAGCCAAAATTACCCCTGGTGTCAATTATTTAACCTGTGAACCAAAACCTGTCTCCAGTTCCCCATCAGGAAACCCTCCTGCAGCCGAAATGTTTGTCCTGGTTCTCTCATTGGCATCTCCTGAGGGAAGGCTGAAGCCCTCACAGGATGCAGTCCTGCTAGGAGAGAAGGGCTGGCCTCTCTGGGGCCAGGACACCCACAGAGTCTTCCACAAGAATCTCTTTTCTAACATGGAATCCGGTTCAAGTTTAGAGCCGAACCGGCCTGTTCATTCACGGGATCCCCCTTTGCAGCCCCCAGGCCTAGCGCTCCTACACATGTTCCTTGGCCCAGGGACTGGGATCAGCCCCAAGGAGCGGCTTTGGGGGATACATCCTGTGCCACCAGACCAGCATCAGCCTCCTTGCTGTTGCCCCATCACCACATCTGGAAGGGACGTTTCCCCCAGCTGAGGCGGCAAATAAGTTTTCAGCACTAACCCCATATGAGGAGAGGCTGCTTACTGCTCACCCTCCGAGCCACAGCAGTTCTGTCTGTGGGAGTGACAGCAAAGCCCTTGGGCTGGGTTTGGCTGTCCAGACACACCTCTCCTGCAGCTCAGCAGGCTCCTCACTGACTCCTTGTCTCCATGCCTCTGCTGCCAGGCTATGGCTACTGGGCTGCTTCCAGCCCAGCCCACCCCTTCTCAGAACCCTAAGTCCCACTTTCCCTATTCTGCCGTCCCAACACACACAGCTAAACCTTCACCATCCCCGGAGCTTGGGGTTGGGGGTGGTGTTTATTTGTCTTTTGGTTCATAATCTCTCTGAACTGTTCACCCTCCTGCCTCCCCTCACCCCAGTCCCCTTTCCGAGGAGCTGCGCGCACCCCGGCGGCTGCTACAGGCCCCCGCCCGCAGAGGTTAACACAACACGGCGGGGCTGCGCTAAATCCCCCTCGTGTCGCAGCTACCCCCAGCCAGGCGTCTCTTACGGACTCCACGAGCCCCGTGTCTGTGGCAGCCTTACCTTATTGAAGGGGACATATAGACCAATTAGTTGTTATACAATAGCTCTGGATAGCCAGGCAATGGGACCAAGGGCATTTGCTCAAATTAACAGAGTCTGGAATTGATTTAACTCCAGGCAAAAAAAAAAAAAGCTAATTCAACCTTTAGTATCTCCCTGGTATCTCCTCAGACAAAACAGGATAGGTTCTCCTAGTACCCATACTGATTGTAGATGTATACGTCAATACACACTGGTAAAAGCCCTTGTTCCTAAACAGAAAACGTTGACTTTGAACTGACAAAAAATACATGTTTTCCCTTGTGTTTAGCCCATCTGTACAAGAAAAGACCCTCATTTAAAAAAAAAAAAAAAGTGTGCTCAGCATAGGAGGCCCTTTTCCCTGAATAAGGAGTTTATTCATATAAGGGAAGGCCCAGGAGCGAGGGGTGGCATGGAACTTTGCTGCTTAGAAAGCATGTAAGCTTCCATCTTGTAAGTGCATCTGCAGCCACTGAAATGTGCAGCCCAAAAAGATGGGGTGAAGGGTTACATGCCCTAGGAAGGACAGAGACAGAACAGTCTCAGCTGCAGAGGAGGAAAGAGCTACCTGCCTATAAAGTGAACACAGGGCCTTGGGGACACACTTGTTGGGCCCAGGGCACACCAGCCCAGCTGCCTCTGCCTGGAAAAAGCTCTCACCCCACAGCTCCACTGGGGTGACATCAGCTCACATCTCTCTGGAGCCATCTGCCTCCTCCCTGAATGCATGCTGCAGACACTGTGCTCCTTTAATCTGTTAATGACCTCTTCATATAGGTCTTGACACACTTAGAAAATACAGACCAGGAAGAAATGGAATTTTCTCAGTGGGTAACTTCTCGTAAAAGGAACCAAGGCTGGAAGATGGCAGAGACACGTTTCCTACAGTACATGATGTTCATATAAAATGTGTTCTTGGCTCCTTTCACACACTGTTTATCCCGCCTGTGAAGCAGGAGGCAGAGAAACAGCACATAAAACTGTCCACACGAGCTGGCAGTACTGGAGGCCCTACATCCTGCTAGCTTGGCTCTCATGGCTACCAGGCTGTGCGTCTGTAACCCTTGCTCTTCACTGCCTGTGAGCTACCCTCAGCCTTACAGAGAGGCTAGAGCTGAGATCCAGGAACCTCCACAGTGCCATTGATGTTCTGTGTGAGAAAACGAACCACTTCTTTATTGAGTAGGAATAGGATTAGGATTCATACTTTAATCAACAGCCGGTCACAAATACTAGAACTGGTTTGCAAGTGATTTTGCAAATTAAAGCACTGATGTCATGTTGTATTGCTTCCTTGCTAGAAAAGTTCAGATTAGGGTGAGATACACAAAGAAACATCTCCAGCATTTCACAGATTTTAACAGCGTACATGAAACACTGAAAAATTAGTAGCAGCATTTTTTGGCCAGTGATTACCCTATTGCGACAAAAGAAAGTTCTCCAGCCAGGAAACAGCATCTCTGCCCCTAGCCTTGATCTGTCTTGCAGTGCAGAGGATGATAGTACACATTATCATTCCTACAGATAGAAAAGTATTCCTCACTAGTTGGAGAGCTAGCCTGCTGAGCCACTCTTACTGTATCAGCCAGTGAAAATGACATCACCCAAGAAGGAGCAAAATGCTAATTATCACAATTTTGGATATTACAAATGTTTAAAGAGCTTTTGGTGGGAAATGTGAGAAGATCTGGAGGCTATTGACAGATTCCATTGTTATGGAAGGCTTTGGATTGACAGCATTAAAAAAGAAAAACTTTTTATAAAAAGAAAATAAACCAAACTATGAATTATATTGTTCAAGTATGTGATCCAAGTAAAAGAATGATGGGAGGGAGGTTTGTCTTCAGGGAGCTGTGATTCCCTTAGACAAGCCTGCCTGGAGAAGTAGTCCAGTAGGAGAGTAAAAATAACCCACTTTCTGCTGCTTGCTTCTTTTACTGGTACCTCTCTTGTCCCAAACCCACTTTGCATTTTTAAAGGGGTGAAGTAACATTGGGCTTTTGCTGCCTCTGAGCCCCACTCAAGCCCCAGAAAGGAGGAGCGGGATCTCATGTGGCCGCTTTCCATCTTGGCAGCTTGTTACTTCTGACACAACGCAGAAGAGAAAGCGCATCCTTTCTGTGTTCCCTCTCTATCCTGGCACTGCAGCCAGTAGGCATATGCCCAAAAGCATGCATACAGCTTTCTATGAAAAAAAGAAGCCATAGGAAGTACATCAAGCCAAGCTGTTACACTGTTTGATATGTTGCCTTTATTCAAAAAGTGCCATGATCTGATCCTCCAGTGCTGGAGTCAGTCATCTATTTACCTCTGACCGTTTCCATTAATCACAAGGGTATGTTTGATGAGCTGTGGGGCAGATGGGGGGCCAGGAGGGGAGCAGCTCTACTTGTTGGAAAGTGGGATGGAAACACTTGGCTCCCCAGTCTCGCCACTTCTGGTGCCTTGGCTACACCACAGCCCTCAGAGAGGGCTGGAGGATTAGGAGACTGGGGAGAAGAGTTTGAGAAGAGTGCTGTCTGTGGGAAAGCAGTCAAAGCTGGCAGTTGAAGTTAGCACATGCACTGCAAAATGTCATCCTAGCTCTTCTCTCTCTCTCCTTTCACATACCAGCTTCCCAGAGCACTTCACAAGGGTCTGGGACAAAGGCAAAGCAGCCATATCAGAAAGAAAACAAGGCATCTGGCACCCACTACCTCTGCTAAGGGCTCCCTTGCCCTGTGTCTCTGAAGAAGAGCTGTCACACCTGCAGGAGCCACGGATGACACTGAACTGCATCCAAGAGTCTTAAATATCTGATTTTACAAGGCGTGGGGCTTTTTTTTTCTGTGTGCAATGTAATGTGAAGCAATTTAGCCATACATTTTCAGGGTGGTCACCCTGCAGGCTGAAGGGCTGCAGGATGCCTTGCTGCTGCCAGCTGAGGGGCATGGGCCAGACGTTCCTGTTGCTGCAGTGCCTCCAGTACATCCTGTTCCCTTCTGCAAATCCCCCACCAGCTCCTCTGCTCTGATTTTTCACCCTGTGTGTCTGCTCTGGACAACAGGTTCTTCTGAGGACAGTGAGTTTTGGAGGTTTCCTGTATTTTGGGTTTCAAAGATCTTCCCAAATGTCAGAAGCTGAGCAAAGTCGTTTTATAGGTCCAGTTTTTCAAACAATTGGCGTCTGAAGCACACCTATAAATTCCTGCATGTAGTTCCTGAAATGAGGCACCTTGGGCTTCTCAAGACAGCAGACAACAATAAAAAACCCAAACAACCTGACCTAAAAATAAAGAAGAGTAATGGCAATTGATCTTAAAAAATCTGCTTAAATCAAGGAACTGGGAAGGAAACAGTAACTTTACCAAAGGGCCTTGACTACAGTGGTATTTTCATTCTGGTTTGCACACAAGTCTACTATTGATGTACCAGGTCAGAAGTCATATATTTCTCTCACTTTGTAGTGCTGAACTCTCTGAATGAATTTAATACTAGAATTAATTTTTTTTAAATGAGAAATTCACTTAGAAACCATTTGGAGAATGAAAGGACTAACAAATATGAGTCAAGACTTGAATATAATCTCCAGCTTAAGAGCTGGAAGATAAAATACAGAATTTTCATAAAAGAGATTCTGAGTTTTCTCTTTGAAATATGTTTTTGTTTCTTTTAATGCTAAATCTCTGAAGTTTGGTTTGTTTTTTTTTTTTTTCTTAAGGAAGATAAAAAGAGAAGACTGTGTTTCAGTTTGTCAAAAGCTGAGACAAACATCATCCAGCTGCAGATACCCACAACTGCAGATGACTTTTCTGAGAGCCCTTCCTGTAGAGTCAGAGGAAAGAGAGGAATTCTTCTGAGGGGAAGTTGGTACCCAAGCAGTACATGGAGTAAAGATACAAGGGAAAATTGCTTCCCCAGTTGCCCTCTATTAAAGGCCATGGGAACACAGATTTCAGTAGATTTTGTCTAACATTACTAAGACAGAAAATAAAGAGAAGTAGGGTCTAAAAACCAGCACAAAGGTAGATTGTGAGGACAGCTAGTATGTGATTCTCAGGGCTGACATCAGTATGCAGGATGGGATCGGGCAGGGGTTTAGGGCAACAAAGTGGATCGTGTGTTGATGTCATTTCTTGGATCTTAACTTGGAAATGAGCTTCCTCATTTATGTCCTTGGGCCATGGTCTAGCTACATGCTTAGAAGGTGAGTTTGTATAGCAAGAACATGAGCCACATGAACGGGACATGTTGACAGGGCAGTCTGTTACAGATATGTTCTAACAGATATGTTCTAATTTTGTCAAAACCAAAGTGACACAACCCTGCAGGAGACCAGATCTGGTGGCAGGCACACTGAGATGCTGGGAAGGTGGTGAGAACAAGTATTCAAAGGAGGGCTCTCACGAACTGCTCACATCGAAGATGAGGGCTGCTGTCAGGCATTTTCAGCCCAGATCTTTTCCTGGACCTGCAGAACTCCTTCCTGTCAAAGCCCTATGAAAAGTTCTGGCTGATTGCTGGCTGTTTTTCTAGGAAGAGATGTACCACAGGCCGTCTCCCAAGGTGTTCATTCTCTAAGCAATCATGCCCAATAGAGCAAAGCCCAGCACTGTGGCCCATGGAAGTACTGCCAGCAAGGTTAAGTTCTGAAGTCCCTGTGAAGGTTTCTCTCCAGCTGTGGCACCAGCCTTATCGCGGTTGTGCTTTCCCATGTTGTATTTACCCTCTCAGGTTTCATGTGTTTTCCTTGGGCTCCCCTTGGTAAACATTTGGCTGCAGCATATTATTAGGGAAACAAGAGCTTGGTATTAAGTGATGATTATGCAATTTATTCTGACAGCGAAAAACGTGAAAAGAGGAAATTGACATTTGTGATTTTAGTTATGCGCTGACAACTATAATTAATCTTAACTCCAGCAAGTACCAGATAAGTGAATGTGATGGGAAAGCTTGCATTTTCATTGCTGCTGCCTAGGGACAGCTATTTAATCATGGCAATAAAATGGCACAAGTTAAGGAATTAAAGAGGGCAGAAACTTTAAGCTAGTTTAAATGCAAACAGCAAAGAAAGACATGAAAATGCAAAGAAATGCAGATGCATAAAAGGCACGAGTGAACTATATATAAAAATACCACTGCACAAGGGTAAAATAGCAAGAGATAATTTTATAAAAGAAAAACAAAAATATTTCCAAAAATCCTGTTAAGGGCAAAGGTAAATAGAAATAGGAAAGGGCTGAGCTTAGATCTAATATACAGAAAAAGGCAGAGTAGCTATTTTTCACTTTATTGACTTAAAACTTTTTATGAAAGTGAATGAAGATTGATCTTTTTAATTTGTCTTTTGAAGAGGAATAATTGTTTTTTGATATGCACTATTTTAAAATGAAAATGACTGGTGATTTTGATCAACAAAATGCATCAACCATTTGCAATGAAGAGGCCTAAATCAGCTTTAAACCACATGAAGTGAAAACTAATGTTTTTTTGTTAAGTCCTAGGGGGAAAAAATCCAGTCCTTCAACCCATATAATTTCTGTTCATTGTGTATCAAATTAAGAGAGGGTACCCACTGCCTTCAGGCAGGAGGACAGGCTAGATGACTTCTTAAGGTTGTCTTTCTCTCTGCTTTCCCCTGGCTGTAATTGAATGGAATAGGATCCATAGTCTTCCCTTTCCCTTTTCCCACTGAGCTTTTTTCTTCAGGCTTATTTAAAAAATGTGCTTAGTGCAGGGAGAGTGCCTGCTTCACAAACACAGCATTGACTGGGATCCCTAGCACTGCCATAATGGAGATCAGAAGAAAAGGAAACCAACTTCTGAGGAACTTTTCAGAGGTGTTAGTATCACTCTGCATTGCACCCAAGGCCATAGGCTCTTCCACAATGCAGATCTACCTATAGTTTTGGGTATCCTCTGGCTTCTAGGAGGTAGCTTCTCCTGAAAACCAAATATACCTTAATTTTGCAGAATTTAGTTTGTCACAAGTTAGACTGAGACTGTATTGTTCGCAGCACGTCCTGTTTGGCTGTATCCTTGTACTTGACCTGTGGCTCTTGCAGCTGGTGGAGAGGAACCCATCGGGCCAGTGCTTTTGGACATGTGTCTCACAGAATGCGTACCACTCTACGGAGCACTGCTGGAGTGCCCAGCAGCTGGGCCCATGCTTCCTCCAGACGTGAAATTTGCAAAATTTTCCTCTGTCCCATTTTAAAACAAGTAGATCCACACACATACATGCACAGATTCTACAAGCTATTTGGCTTCTAAATGTCTAATATTAACTCCTTTTGACAACATAGGCACGCATTCTATATCCAAACTGAACTTATACAAAAACCTTCATTTACAGTCAGACTGTGGAAATGTCAACCACAGAAAGTTGCAAGTCCAATGCAGTAAATTAGGGGAAAAAAAAGTTAAATACATTTATGACTAGCATTTGGTAATATTTAGGATAAGCAAATCTGATGCTCCATGGCACAATGCCAAACATGTGAGCGTCAGAAAGAAATTTTCACCACAGCTAATTTCTGTGCATTAGTGCACAATTAGACAGGTGTTTTGTATGATATTTAAGCTTCCTTTAAAAAGAAAAGGTAGTGGTTGCCAATGAATCTGTTAATGAACACCAGCAGTCTAATCTGGCATTTCATTAATTCCTTTGCTCCTGTAACTGTCTTCTAAGAAAGGCCAGTGAAAGAACTGCTGTTTTTCTCTTGGGAGTTGCTCTCTGCAAAGCAAAAGACATGAAAGGACATATATAGGAAACAGAATCTCTCCCCCCTTGCATCCATTCACTGTGCCATTAATGAAAATGAAGGCTGTATGTTAGTCCATGGGATTGATCATCCTGGGCAGCAAAGTACACTTTACAATTCTTCTTCTTAAAGTCTAATTTTAAAAGGGTCACCTATTCCATCCACCTGGTGGATAAATCAGAATACAGGAAGAGATTTAAGTTGTTTTGATCAAAATCTCTGATTTCTGTGGCTGGAAATGAGGCTACCAGTGCTACCAAGCATCTCCTTGTAGAGATCAACAGGTTACTTTTGCAGAGTTAGAGCTGACAGCCTACAGATTGCAGTACCCCATCTAAGCCACGGCATAAAAAGCCTTTTGTATCCTTAACTTCTACCTCCAGTACAAGAAAAATCTTCACTAGAATAAATTTTAAAATTTCGGCAGAGATAATTTTGTAGCAATGCTGACATTCAAATAGTGAGATGCTTTAATAACATGTACCAGAATAACAATTTGATTGAGAAATCTGATGTTTTGGGAGAGATTTAATTGGACATTCTGTGATGTGTTAGATCGTAGATAACCAGGTTCTTCAGCTCATTTAGGACTCTAAATGACTAACTCTGCACTTTTTATCAGATTACATGCCCAAGGGAAGACATGTTAAATTCCAGTAACTCGACTGTTATGGTGTCTCTCCACTGAAGGAGTCTCTGTATGGTGAGGAAAGGAAAGTCCTTGCTGTATCTCAGGAAATAGCTACAAGTGGGTCGTGTTGCCCATCCTCTGAGGACTGATGGGTTGTCAGAAAATTTGCCTTTCTTATAACAGGAACCACTGAGTAGATAAAGAGAAAACATGTCACCAATTTTGCAAAAAGGTGTGAATTCATTGACAGGAATTGATTTCAGCGGTTTTCTACTGCAGCTGAACTTGGTTTATGCCCTAAAGGGAAGAGTCACAGTAGTTATGAAGAAAAGTTATCGACAAGGACATATTTCATGTGAATAGAAGCCTGCTTTGTTTTTACATCTGCCGAGACTGGCAGCTTCTATTTATTCTGCAACAATCTTGCATAAGGATAGCATTAGAAGGCAGCATTCAAGTCTAGTAGAACAGCTTATGATTCCACGAGTGGATCTAGGGGAAAAATTAAAAACTTCAGAACCTGAGTTAGAACTGGACAGGTAGATGAAAACAGAACCATTTCTCACTGCAGCACAATCTTAAATAACTGTTCGCATTGCCAAGAGCGAAATAGAAAAATCTACCCAGCCACATGATTTCGAAGCTATTTCTAGGCTGTACAAAGGGTGTAGTGGGTGCACTAACTATAACGCCCTTTCTTAGTCTTGTAAGTCACAAGCAGGTCTGAAAATGAGAACTTCACTGTTGTGTTCCGGGCTTCACCATGTGCTAGCCATCAGGCTTTGGGGTGATCCGACAAGGTGTTGGTAAAATAGATGTACTGATGCTCATCCACCTGGTAGGTGACAGGGCTGAATACTAAAATTCAGAACAGTGATATTAAGGAGCTGTGTGCAGTCTTTATTAACTGGCTTAAAAATAGTGTCTTCAAGTCAAGATGGCCCTTTCTACCCACCATCTCAGAAAAAAATAAAAAAAGAAAAAAGAAAAAAGGTTGAAATACTGTAAGAAAATGTAAGAAATACACAGAGCTCGTGATATTTGGCAATACTACCTTGCAAAGGTTTTCGGTGCTCTTTGACAATTGGTAACCTTATCTGGTGCAAAGCATTTCTTTCTTAGTCCAAGTTTTATTTCAGAAGAAGCTTCTTTAGGAAAGGCTAGCTGCCAGCTCTGGGCATGGTGTATCTGCACTAATGAACAAACATTTGGATCTGCAATTTCAGCAGGACTTGGAGAAAGCACTCCAAATTAAATGGGTTAAGTGTTTCCATCAACATACATAGCACAGACAGATAAAGTTAAAAGACAGTTTGAGCTGATTCAGAGGCCATATATATTTCCAAATAAATTCAATTTACTAAGACTGACTCATAAATGGAGCCTAGTGTCAATAAGCCTTCTAATGGCAAACGTGCAGTCTTTGTACTTTCTGCGCTGAGTAAGTACCAAACCAGATGGCACTGGCTCTGGGATGGAACAACCAAGTCTCCTTTCCCTGCAGGGACAAATGTGCTGACACTACATAGTGCTTACAGGTGTTATTTGATATAACAAACACTAATAACAGACTTTCATCTACAGGAGGACCTTGCCCAAAGGCCTCCAAGCTCCTGAACACAAATAAACTCCAAACATAATTTACATTAAACAGGCAATATGCCTGAGTCACATAACAGTAACAAAGTTTGGAAGAAAACTTGACATACTTGGATCACCCATCTGCAATGCTCAGTGGCAACATCAAGAGCAAGAAAGATGCAGTGGCCTTGTCTCTTGTTCCTTCTTCTTGTGACAGGAAGGAATTCTTCCATCAGGGAGAACTCTGGCAACAAGGAGCAAGCTGCAAGCAGGTTCTTCGCTCTGTGGGCAATCCCACAGAGTGCCATGACGTGTTACTCATTCCCTTTAAGATATAGGCTGGCCCCAAGGATTTTTCAGGCTTGGGTGTGATCCCAGTCTCATCAAATGTCTGGGAAGGAGGCTCTGCAAAGAAGACCTGGCAATCTCTGAGTTTAGGTCTTTGGACTTCCTTCTGGAGGTGAGGTGGTTGGCACTTTTCAAGCAGAATTGACTCTGCTTCCAGCCCAAGCAGTTTCATCCCTCCATGCAGAGATCTTTGGTGAACCTGAAACTACAGGCATTGATGCTGCCAACTGGGAGCCTCAGCTGAGGTTTGTTACTGTGGGGTTATGCTGAAACCATTCCTATTCACGTACTGGACAGTGGCTCCTTAGTGGTGGCAGACAAGACATCAGGACACAGTCTGAGAAAGACAAGGCCTTAATGATGAGAAAAGGTAAAGGCTGGTTTTTAAAGCAGTTAAATCACCTCTTAAAGGAGCAGATTAGCTCTCAATACTCATATAGGGCTAATGCCCATCTTGGAGAGGATACAAAGAGCTGGATCAGAACTACTAATGACCGCTGTCTATTCCAGATGGGTCAGTTTGCAAGTAGTTTTCTGGCATAAACCCAGAGACACATAAAACATCAAGTCTTCAGTCTTTGCTGGAGGAAATGAATTACAAAGAAGATATTAAAGCAATGTGTCTGCACTCATTTTGCATCAGAAAGATGGAAGGAGTTCATTTCAATCCTCCCTCCCCCCTGTCATCAAGTGTCCTAACACCAGTGAAATCCTTTTCACATCAGGTCAGGCAGATCGCCTTTCAGCGGCTGCTTCCCGCAGCCAAGAGGGAGAACAGGGCTGGCCTGGCAGCAGCTGGGAGCTGGGCTAGGCAGCAGGTGCCGAACACTTGTGGATCCCCGGAGTTCCCCAGCCCTGGGACTGGGCAGCCAGAAGTGGGGAGAAGGCTTTTGTCAGCTCTTGCTCTGGTTAGGGCTGGAGGAACGCTGCCCTGCATCAGTGTGCATGCTGGGCTAAGCAGGATAGTTGGACGTGAGAGTTGGACGTTGCTGGGGCACCTGGGACGGAAGGTGCTGCCAGTGCCAAGCCATTTGGGGCTGCAGGAGAATGAGTTACTCTTGGTTGCATGAACAAGATTGGGATAGACAGGGTGAAAGTTGCAGAGTCTGCCCCTCTGCGCTGTCACCTCATATTGAGTCTGACTCTTGCATACTCTCTGCAGCACAGGGCGTGTGGCGCAGGTGGGAAACACGCAGTAGAGGTTGTGGCAGATGGGAAAGGGAGGAACAGCACTGTGCTGAGTGTGGCCGACAAGGGTACTGAACTCCTGAGTGGGCAAAACTCATGTCATGTTAAACTGCACCTTACCTGCAGTGCTTATTCAGACGTGTTTCTGTGCTGTGCGCCTACCTAAACACACATTCACAAACTTGCCTGCTGTCAGCCTATTTAAACCAGATGTCATATGGACCAAAAGCTTCTTTCATGTGAGTGGAACCACTGTCATAGAGCAAAATGAGGTATAGATGGTGGTGAAAGACAGACTTGCAGAGCAGGACCCCACGGCACCTGGGGTGGCAGTGAAAGAAGCAATGGCATTGCAGTCCACAGGCTCTGGAAAGGAAAAGGTGCCCGATACCCTTGTCACAGAACAGGTTACATCAAGATGAAGCGCAAAATGAAGGTGAAGCAAGATGAAGTGATTGCCAGATAATATGAATCCTAAGCACGTTTTGCCACTGGTGCTAAAGATTAATGCCTTGTTAAATACAGCAGACCAAATATTTGAGGAAGATAAATTAGTGTTCCTGACATGAAACGTTCAGCAGAGATTTGGGAAGGTGGCATTTTTCTCTGCATTCACGGATGGGAATGGCAGATAGACAAAAGAGGAGGTACTGCCAGTCACAGGAACCTGATGCTCACAGACACTCTTGTGTTAACACTCCTTGGTTATTGCCATGTCCAGGTGCCTCACAGTACTTAGGCAGCCCAGTCTGCAGCAAGTTTAAGAAAAAAAAAAGAAAGGGAAAAAAACCCCCCTGTCCCTAAGCATATTGAAAAGGCAGCTTCTCTGCCTTGGGCAGTCCCTGCTGAAGAGTGCCCTCCTGCAGCACTGCTGTGAATTTGTCTTTGCTCTGCATGCAGTTTTGGGCACTGTCAGATATCAGATACTGGCTAGACCCTGAAGGACTGTTTGGATGGTCATTGAAGCTGGGTAAATTAAATTTCTGATACAGACCATCTGCCCATAATAGAGCTGAAGAAGCCATGCCACTGAGCAAGTTTCCACTGAATAATAACTAACATTTAATTATGAGTGTGAGGAGTAATTTTTAAATTTTTAATCCAAGTCTCAATCCTTACTAGCACTGAGAACTTGGATTAAAAAATTGCAATTGAAACTCCAGAGGAGGAGAGGTATTACTATCTCAGCTGTTGCTTACTAAATCTGGGGCAGTGAAGTCCTAAGTTGGTCCGGAGGGAGCTATGCTTGCCTTGCATGAGCTGCTTGTCTACCAGCAGACACAGGACTTTCCTGGTTTAATTCTCAGTAAAACATTCTGGGATGCAAGCATTGTGATAAAGAGGGGCAGTAGATTTTTAGTCTTGACTCATGTCCCATGGATCACGGGACTGTGGGACAATGCGCCATTGTGCCATGAGTTCTTGTTTGGATGACACGGACTTCATAACTCAGATGTTTCTAGGACCTACCATTATTTCCCTTCTTTTTCTTCACCTTAAATTCACAATGACTGCAGTTATTTTCCCTGCTGCAGCTTCAGGTTCTCCTTGGCCTGATTTCTCATCTTGCCAGCTCTTAAGGCTGAGTTTCAGGCAGGACCAGACGCAATGAAGTCAGGCCAGCTGAGCAGCAATGAGGAACTACGGATTTTCAGATGGGCTCCACTGAATCCAAAACCCAAAACTTCTGGCAGGGATTGAGGAGAACAACATTGAATAGCAGAGTCCTACAAATGTAACAGTGCAAATGGGACATAATATTTAAAACCAGCAAAGCTATTTGTGGAGAGAAAAACAAGAATCATTTGTACTTAGGCTTCAATTCAAGTTGTGAATAGTTCCTTTAGTGCAATAATTCAATTAGAATAACATGAATTGTTTGCCCATTCCTAAAAAAAATTAGATTTCTCTTTAGTTTCTCTTGTTCTTATACCAAGGGTATCACTCATGCGTCCAAACAGTCTCCTCATTACCTGAGAGGAATATTCCTAATTTCAGCCTCATCCTTTGTCTTTCCCTGGGATATATAACAAAAGAAAGAGAATGTGCTTGGCATATTGCAAAGCCTTGAAACCAGTATTGCTCATCTTATTAAACACAGGCAAAGGATGAAACTTTCAACCTCAAATTTTCTAGGTTCTAAGGCAGGATTTCCTACTGCTCTGCAGTGGATCATCTCCAAGAGCTTAACAAGAACTTCTCTGGTTTGGAGGCTACAAGGAAATATCCCTCAATATCATATATCAAACTCGACTCCTTTTACCCATGCCAGAGGAGTGGAGCTGTCACTGGCCCCTCTCTTTCTGTTTTTTCTTTTGGTGATACAAACCAGGCACAAGAACTCCCTCACTACCTAATTTTTCCATTGCAAAGGACAAATGTTCCTACCATTCATTTTCCACAGGAGTTTACGTTTAGAGTACAGCTACTTCTCAGTTACACATGAAGAGACATGAAAGGTGTTGCTGGAAAAAGGGAAAGGCTTGGACTTCTGATCTTGTATTTTCTCATTTGTGGTGGGATCTCTTGTGGGCAAAAGAGAGGAAACACTAATATTTACCAGATACCCTTACTCCCAGATTCTTCCATTTGTATGTGTGGAAGCATCACCAGGAGTTACTGGTGTGGGGAACTTCTGCTCTGCCTCTCTCAGGTTGCTATTAGGTTACCTTGCCACCACAAATGGAAGTTTTTCCTCTGTGGGCTGCAACCTCACATTTTTGGCAGAACAAGGCACAGGCACTGCAGAGCTGACACCCTTTATCAAGCAACCTTGCTTGAAAAGCCATGGCAATTTTATTCCTTCAAGCCTATCCCTTTCAGAAAGGAAAGAGACTCAGGGTTCCTCTGCAGAGATGTAACACACTGCTGAGTGTGACACAGTCCCAGCTGGACTGACATTTTTGAGAGAAGGGGAAGGAAAGATAAGCTAAGTGGTGAACCTTGGTGCCAGCAATTTGCATGTGGTCACCGCAAGGGTGGTTGAAGGGTCGGTTTGCAGCCTGTAAAGTAAAAGTGGAAGTGAACCTCAACCCCCAATATGGGAACACACCTGCTTGCCCAGTATCAGCAGACCAGATGGGCTGTGCTGTTGCTAAAGCCGTGCCTGCAGGCAGGATCTGCAGCCCCAGTGGTGCAGGCTTGAACAAAGTGTTGCTCAGGTGTTTCTCAAGCAGATTGAGATACCTTGTCCTTGCAACTCAGCGGAGCACACCAGAGGGCCCACACTGAGGTTCCCTTGGGAACAGAAGTGGTCTGAGAATGCTGATGGTGTGCTCTGCTTGAGAGAAGAAGGTTATAAATCCAAGCACATGCCCCTCTAAACAAGGCTGGACTTTCAAGGTCTGTGCTGTAAACATGCCCTCAGTGCTGCATGGATGTGGGGATGGGCCAGCTCTGGACAGCAGCAGCTCAGACACCTCATCCCTTGCGGGATGGGAATATCCACAAGCTTGATAATAAGTTTTTAGTAAAAAACGCTCAGATGGTATGAGAGAAACAGGAGGAAGAATCACAACTTAAGTTTTACTGAAAAGATGTCTTTGATAAAGACTGCGGAATTAGTAGAAGGGTACAAGATTTTTCTCATCGCTGCTTTATTACTTGGTCTGTTTTTTAAAATGTCTAGACCACTTTAGCTGTGAGATGTCAACCCCCTGCTTGAGGGGCACAAGTCCGAAACTGCAGAATGAGGGCATCCAAAGTGGATAGTGATATGCAAATCCACAGATAGTGATTTGCAAAACCTTGGATAGAAACCACTCTTTCAAAATAACAATTATTAATTTAGGTGCCTCTTTAAACATTGATACATGTATTTTCTCTGTTTTTCATTAAAATTTAGCGGTATTAGCAAATCAAAGACTTGTTTTTTCTCATCTAGAAATGCAGAGATAATGCTATTTTTATAGAGGTTGGAGGACAACCCTACTAGACTTCTGCAAATCTACTTGTTTTTCAAGTGAAAACGACATCTCTTCTGTGCAGGATGCTCATGAATGCAATGGAGTGTGATTTAGGAACTCCAGTTTATCAGTATGGTAGCACCAGAATGCAATATTTTTCTAGATTAAAAACTTCAGTCATCTGTGTTTCCTGTTTTGAGAAAACTTCAATAGTTTGTGTTTCCTGTGTTAGAAGGAAAAAAACACCAAACAGTAGCCTTTTAGATTTGGTATTTTTTGTTTTTGACTCTTCAGTTCTAGTCAGTGATGTTGAAGATTTGCTCTTAGAACTTGTAATGTTGATCCGATCTTTTGACATTCAAGCTGCAGTGCTGAACATATCTGGAAATTGTCATAAGAGAGATACCTTATAATCAGTATGGCTAATAGGAGATCCTTTTGTTGCAGGAATCTTTTTGTGCAAGCTGTATGCTCTTCTCCATTTTTCCTGTCCCATGTGGGTGGTCAGATCTGGAAGTAGAACATGAAAAAAAAAAAATCAAACCATTTCAAATGCAAGGAATTTTAAGTTCACAGACTGTGGCTCATTGTTAGTAACAATTTCCCGTGGAATGGTGGAGAGAGGTTTTTTTCTTTCTTAGTAAAAGTGCCTCTCCACTATTTTTTGGCTTGCTATACTAGAGAGATGTACCCCATTGAAGAGTTCAGAAAAGCAAGTTTTCTTATAAAGGCTGGTTAAAATATGTAGCTTAAGATAATAATGCCTTCCTCCCTTTCCACCTAATACCAACTTTTCTTCCCACAAGAACTTTTGTTTTTTGCTGAAAAAGAAGCCCAAAAATTATTCCAGTAAAAAATATGACACTTCTTAAAATTCAGTGCTGAGATACATTTTTTTTTAATAAACAGAGGCTAAGAGAGCATTTGGAATAACAACACTCTGTTCAAAATTCTGTTTAGAAAAAATGTAAATTCTAACCAGTCATTATCCACTGTTAAATGGAGCAAGAGCTGCCACCTGCTTCCCAAACCCAGTACTGTTTGCACTTCACAATAATTCCTGAGAGGATGGCACATGTGGTAGTGGGGCTTCTGGAGCAGCTTCCAGTCCCACTGCTCCCGCACGCCGTCACTCCAGGAGCTGTGCTTGTGGAGTTCGAGCAGAGCCCTGGCACCAGCTGCAGCAGGAAATATGCACAGTATTCATGAGTTTAGTGCAGTCCTGTGCAGTCTTTCCACTCCTAGGCTGAAAGAGTAAAATCCTGAGGAAGCAGAAAACTAAATTTCAATAAATTTAGAAAAGCAAACCCTGGAGATTATTTCCTTGTTTCAGTACATTGCCGTCTCTGACTTGGTCTTGAGAGGAGAAAGTAGATTTGTAATTAATCTTTTGATTACAATTTATTGAATGATATGGAATTTATTGTGTTCTCTGCAGGAAGATGTCATGTCTAATGTATATTTTTCTTTCAAGTGTGGTAAATCAATATACGCATTAAATTAAACACCCTGAAAATATGCCTACTAAGTATATTTAACTTGTGGGTGGCACTTCTACTTGAAAAATCCAACCCCATCTATACTCCAACCTGCTTCCCAAACCTGTCCCAGAAGTTATTATTGTTATTATATTATCTTATTTTTTTTTGAAATCAGAGGAAACATGGCCCAAATTAACCAATGTGACTGAACATGCAGATATGTTTCCTGTTTCCTTCCTCCTTGTTATCTTACTTTTGTGAGCTCAGAAATATGCCCACCAGAAATAAACAGGTCTCAGCTGCGAGCAGCTGGCTCTCTACTGCTGCAAGAAGTCCCAGGCCAGGGCTGAGAAACTATGTGTGAGAGTGGGCCAACTGCTTCTCCTCTTGCCTTTGCAACATGCTACCATTCTGTGTGTGGGCTTTGATTCATGAACCCTACTGGAGGCAGTCCTAGGAATTTTTCAGCAGCTTCAGATAATTAAAAATGAATAATGCCTTCAGCACAATAACCCTTGTGCTAATTGCTTGGATATTAAGCTACATTCCTTTCACTTTGCCCTTACACTTACAGATTCTTGCATTAACATTGCAGTGGTACTGTAGAAGTGGTTAGGGTGAAAAATAGAGAAGTTAAGACATCTGGCTACAAGAAACCAGAACATTTGATATTTGGCGTTGTGTGGAAGGCAGTGTGGGACACCAATAAACAAATTTCTTGGCTTTTTCTGATAAAACAATGACCTCATCTCTATTAACGATGGTAACTGAAAGCCTACAGACCAAAATGTTCACCCTGCCTTGTCACTAGGATGAACAAGGCAAGATGCACCTCTCAGCCCTGGTCTCCCACCAAGACGTCAATGTGCATCAATGCTTTGCTCTGCAGAGGTCCACAGCGTGGCCAAGTTAAGCTTAAAAGGGAGGAAGGCTTTCTACTGTGAAGCGAAACCCACAGATTTTAGGTCTCAGCTTCAAAGCCAGGGGTGGATTTTAAAGCCTTTCCCTCTAGCTTTGGCATGGCATTAACATAGCTGGCAAAATGTGCTCAAAACTCAGTGTTGGGGGCCTTGAGCATTGCTTATGATACATGATCAAATTTCAATATCAAATTCACACAGATATTAAAAAGAAATCTATGCTTTTTGATATTATTGTCAGTAATGTCTCAAGGAAAGCTCTGAATGGAGCAAGAGAATCATTTAGTTTCCACAAGAAGCAAAGGACTACTTCAGTCATCAGGACCATGTGGCAGGAGAAGGGGGTGCAGGGCATGTCTTGGAAGGGATGGAAAAGAAGAAAGACCTCAAAGCACATGGACAGAGAGACACTGAGGGAAGCTGCTCTCAGCAAAAAATGAAATTTTGAACCTTATGTGAACAGGGCTGATAAGAAGAAACTACAACTGTTTGTGTTAGCATGTTACACAAAGATTGAAGGGAAACAGGAAGGTCAGAAAGGAGAGTAGATGCAATAAAGGCTTTTATTCATCAGTGTAGGAAGTATTCTGAGCTTTCATAGACTGGGCCATACCTGAAACATGTATTTTCTCTGAAGAGCTCTACTCCAGCACATCTGGAACTGATTTCTAGGAGAAGCCAGAGGCAGTTTGCTGCACTCCCATATGAGATGCACCTGTGAGAGGCCCACGAATCACCTTAATAAAAGTGAGCATAAAAAGGGTCATGGGCTTATGCAATGGGGAACCCAAGTGGAGGGCTCAGATGCATGACGGTGTTACCATACATCAGCTGAGCCCTCCTGATGCAGCATGTGTCCTCAGTCACCTCTCAGCTGAGGTGGTATGTGCTCACTCACTCTCCCTGCCTGCAGCTCAAGCCCTGGGGACCTCCCCAGGTGTGCTGTGGGTTTGAGGCAGCCAGACAGCTTGGCTGGTGTGTGAGCCCTGTGACGCTGCCTGAGAGGGTTTTGGTGGTGCTACGTGGCCAAGAGAAGCCACAATTATTCATCAGCAGCAAAGCTTGTTTCACGTTATGGGCCACTGCCTTCTTCTGCACTTACACAAGCTGGGGAGAGAGAGGGACTTTAACAGGCAGGGGGAGTTTGCATGCCTCATGTTCATCTTCCATCAGTCCAGGAGAGTGCTGAGTTGGGGACAGCAGCCAGAGCCACTAGAGGTTTCACAAATTATTTTAAATCTTGTGAAGAACAGCTGATGCAGATATCTACTCACTTCATTTACTGGATTTTAAATCAGGCTCTGATTTTCTTCACCCTTACTGTCTTACCCATGCGAACAAAGTAATCTTCCTTTCAAGCCACTGATCTTTTTTATTTAGTATTTCCCTTCCTGGCCTGTGCTGTGGCTGCAGCCTAGCAAATGAGTGCCTGAGGTGGGGAGAATGCTGACTAGCTGTGGAGGAGTGGCCCCAGCCAGGAGCTTCATGTGGGGGAGTGGGCAGCGGCATGTGCCGCGGAGTTTGTGCTGCAGAACTGCAGAGGGGAACAAACAATTAGCAAAATGGAATGAGAAAGAGGGGGAGATTGAGCCACTTTTTTTTCAGTGCATTAGCTGAACAGTGTTGCTATAGTCTGAATAGTAGGTAGATGAAATATTATATATCTGTGCAGAGACATGAGAATGAACTGAAAAAGATTCAGGAAGTCTAATCTTCTCACTGCCTTTGGTTGCCACTGTACATTATCACTGGAAGGTGTTTCTATCCAGTTCAGTTCCTCTGAGGAGATGCTACATGGGTTGAACAGATTCAGGGAGACTTCACTTCCACACTCCTCATGATCTTTACTGTGAAATGCTGCTCATCTCTCTTGCTTCCCCTTATCCTAATAGGCTCTCATTGACTGGGTCCCATTCAGGACTCCTAACTGGGGAAGGGAGCAGTGCAGCCGGCAGGCCCAGTCCTGGCAATTCTCCCATAAGTTTTTTTGGATGAGATTTCATGTGCTGAGCACCTCATGGCACTTTCTGGAAGCCACTGTGGCTGCAGCTGTGCGGTTGCTCCAGTGCCCAGGAGATGGGGGTCAGCACTTGGGAATGTGGATTCCCTGGATGATGTGCCCACCTTCAGTGACAGCAAAGACATGGTACTGCATCTTTTAACCAGAGGCCCTTTGTTATTCATTCTGGGGCAGCCACTTAGTCCAGAGAAAACTGCAGGTAAAGCTGGGCTCAGAAACCAAACTGGTGTAACATGGAGGTGTAATGAAGGTGTTGTATGCAGAGACTTCAGTCAGAAGCAGAGTTTGGCCAACAGCAATGGAGAATTTCTTTAGTCAGAGAGATTCCCAAGATTATACATTCAAAAACATCCATCACTGAAGCAATCAGAGGCCACATGTTACATTTCCTGCCTCCCTCAAGTAAGCGTTAGTGGGCACATGCTTATAGCTCTACACACTTCATGTGTAGGTGCAGTTCTTTTGCACGCAAATCTCACAAAAGGCAAACTGGCTTTTTCTTGCCCTGTCACACACTCACAGCTCCCCAGTGCTTTCACAATCACAGTTAATTTTCTGGACAAAACCTCATCCAAGTCCTTCCGAGGGCCTGTACGCACCTTGATTTTTCCTTGGCTGAAAATAAATCTGCCGTGTTTGGAGCGTTTCCTCCCCACGCCATGTGATTCTGATTTCACTAATTAAAGTTAATCTGATAAAGGGAGGAACTTCGGAGAAGAATAAGTGCAAAGAGGCAGGCGAGCAGGGGTCACCCGGCGTGCCACAGAGAGAGGGCTTTGTGGCCAGGGAGCCGCTGCAGGGCACGGAGGGAAGCGGCACGTTGAGGCACTTCATCTGTTTGGCCCATGGGCTGGGCTGAACTGCCGGCCACCCTGGCTGCCCGTCCTGACCTCCCCGCTGCCCTGCAGCACAACCAGCACTTGCAAGGTGGGATCTAATGAAAGGCATCAGGGAACAGATGGAGCGCTTCTGCCTCCTGATCATATTTATCCAGAACAAAACGAAATGTAGGCTGGCTCGGGGGATGAGTAATGGATAACAGAGCAGCTTCTCATGTTCAGGCCCCTAGTCTGGCTGGTGCCTGGAGGGCAGCACTGATGAATTCATTGCCACCTGATAGTGGTTGAAGGGTTTCTGTAGGAAATGAACACTTGGATTTCAAGATAAAAAGTATCTTCTGTGGACAAAATGGTTGTTGGGGTAAGGGATCAGTGTGTGGTGACGGGTGTCCCAAAGAGAGCAAAACTGCTGTTCGTGGCTATGCCACACACAAAGCTGCTTCCCTCCAAATTTCCTAGCAACACCACCATGTGGGAAAAGCACACTGACACATAACAATGCAGCTCAGTGGGAAAGACAAGGTGTCATGTCTACCACTGAGAGCGGGCAAGGCCAGGACATTCTACTTCATTGTTCAGGATCTTCTCCAAAGAGCAACCCAAGATCTTTGTGTCCAGCAGATTTACAGTGGGGGAGATCCTCAGGCAGAAATGGCCACACGTGCAAGTGCAAAATATCAGAGGCTGACTACTAGAAAGCTGGGAAATGAGGTGAGCTCACCTTATTTATTTTTTCTGAAATTATCTTGTTGTTGTCTAGGTGCTAGAATTAATTTGTCTGAGCACAATGCAGTAAATCAATCTAAAAGCACCAGGGATTAACTTTGTCCAGCTTCCTTTCAGGCAGCAAGCAGCCATAGGTAAGGCAGAGCTGGGAGCAAACCTGCCAACAGAGATGTTTGCAGAACCTCTCTGCTGAGGCATGATATTCACACGCAGCTAGAGATTTCCCACTTCTCTGCTTTCTTTAAATGGCTGGTACATACATCGATTTCGACAGCCCTGCCCCGCCTCTGCAAACTCCATTCATTGTTAACTTGTTTAAATTAAACACAAGCATGGACAGGATCAGCAAGCAGCCGTCTGTTTTATTAGTGCTTCTACTTCAAATGTCAGTCTTAGTCCTTTCTTGCTGGGCTCTGATCTCTCATGACAATTTGATTAACTTTACATTTCCTTTTATTGTTGGAGAAACATTTGGAAAATCTTAACATATCCTACTGGCTGGTTCTGAGACCAAGATGGTGATTATGTCCATGCTTAGCATCATCCATCAAAACCAGGCATCTGACAGTCAGACCACCTGAAAAATGTGTCATTCCCGAGAAGTTCACGGGCCATAAAATGTTTCTTACATGTGAACAATCACAGGACACTCCTTTTTCTCTCTACAGTAATGCTTTAATTAGGAAATGCTTAAACATCTTCATTGGAAGGAAACACTTTCCATTTTGTAGTGGTTTTCCCAGATAAGAGGACCTTCTCAGGTCCCACCAGATAGGAACCGGTGTCTGGGTTTTTCCAAGAGCCACATTCCTGCCAGGACTTCCTGATGGGAACATACTGTTAATGAGGAACTACCAGGATTTGACAGATCCCAGGAAAAAGGATGCTCCATTTCAACTTAACAGAACAGCTCAGAACTCTTTCCCCTTTCCTCATGCTCACACTAATCTAATAAGAGTCTCAAGCCTCTGGCACATACTTATGGCTACATTTCTGCTGGCCTCTGAGCTTCTGGATTTTGGCTCAGCTCCAGAGTGTCAAGGCACCAGTGGAAAAGGCTGGAAGTGAGCCTATTTCTGTCTTTATGTTTCAGTACCAGGATCAGAAATAGAAGTGGTAAGAACCTCATGGAAAAAAAAGCCCAGTTTCCTGGCACTTTTGATGGAGTTAATTACCTGTAGACATTTAAATTCTTTCCCTTGCATCATTTTCATTAATTTGAAGGTGTAGATACTTGGTCATTTTGAAAAGCCACACCAGTTAACTTTATTTCTGAGGTCACTGAGATGAATTCTTCCTCAGAAAGCACTCAGAGGTCACAGTTAAGCTGATGCCATTAGGCCATGATAAATCTACCCCACACCTAAGCCATCCATTTACCTGTTCAGTAAAAGATAAAGTCAGTGCTATCATATTATAGTCACCCCAAAATGTATCTGGGAAACTTGGTCTCAGATCCCAGCCCCTGACAGGAACTCCCAAGGTCTCAAGCAGTACCAAGTACTGAGAGTCTCTTGATAGTTACTCTAAAAGGTTAAGCCTCATGTCAAACTTCAGGGCATGTGTGTCTTACAGCACACCAATCCCCAATGCTTCTCATGGGATTTGCAACTGTTGTTGAACACTGCAAGCTGATGATCCTGGTACCAGGATCCCCCTGATGGATAACTGTAATAATTTTATTCTAGTCTATAATTTTCAGTCCCTGGTGAATTCCTGCTTCAATTATCTGACATTTCTAATATTTCTCTGCTGAGACAAGCTGCCATTTCAGACTTGAGGAACGAGTAGTTATCTTTCCCATTCAGACAGAGGATAATTATGACTAGCTATAAAAAAAGAGCTGCTTGAATTTATAACAAAGAGTCTCAGACTCTAACACTTCTACAGTCAAATCCCTGCAATAGAAATTCAGTAGTACTTAGGCTCCTTATACCTCCAAATATCTGTACTTCTATTTTGCAGCACAGCACTAAAAATCTCTTCAAGAAGAAAGCAAGCTATGCTAGAAAGAAGAAGAAACCACAGCCATGCTAGAGTTTAAAAAAAGAGCCCATAATGAAAGCTGGAATCTGGTCCCTTATTACCAGCTGTCCCTGCCTGAGTTCCCATAAACCCCAGGCCTAATCCAGTATCTTGCTTTCAGTGCAATGGGCGCTGGGAAGGGTCCAGCCCCCACTGTCCTAGGGAAGTGATAAAACCCCATGTGCCAGTTAATGCACTGCCTCTTATAGGCCCATGCAGCAGGTGAGCAATTATCACTTGCAGCCCAGCTTAATGCTTTACAGAGTCTGAGAACTGTTTCCAATTAGCCTCAGTATGCCATGGAAATTAACTCATTTGTGTCACTTTGGCTTGCAAGTGGACTGTGAGGAACTGGTGAAACAACTGGAATTGAGTACAGGTGGCACTTCACCTCTCCTCCTGCTTCTTGGCACTCCTTGCACTAGATCTGGGGGGGCTATGTTTGATGGAAGAAAATACAATGGAAAAACCATTTTAGTCCATAACCAGGACCTGGGAGAGGGCTTGATCCATCCCCAGAGTCTTGTCTCCATGACATTTTTCCAGGCTGGTTCTCTGTGACCCAAGAAACAGGCTTCCAAGCACTTCCCTTTGGATTATTTAGTAATCTCATGAGGCTTCTCAGCATTTGGCCTCTAAAAGCCTCTTTTTATAAAGAATTGTGTCATATGTGTGTTTTATCTGTGAGCCTTGTTTAATGAATTCTTTCAGACATTATGAGCTGATTTGGAGCCTGCTGTAAAGCCAGCACCATTCCATCAAGCTTGCCACAGTGTCGTTACTGCCAGACATTTTCTCTTAAAAGGATGTTCCGAAAGTTGATGTCAGGGCTAAAATTAGGCTAAATACTTGCAGGGATCCTTCTGTGATCTCCTGATACAACTTTAGTGCCCATGAATGGTGTGCATATCAAAGGAACTATGATCTCCTGGACAAAGATCAAGAGGACTGAGGAGCTCTCAACTCTTTCCTGAGCTTCAATATGAAGAGTTCTGTGTCATTTTAAGCACATCACCTCATCTCTCTGTGCTTCAGTTTCCTGCCTTCAGAGGTTACAGTAATCACATTTTGTTGAGATTATATAGTTAAACACATTGTGATATTATTTAATGTCAGTGTTGAAGAGATTTCTCACATTGATAGCTTGATTTTGAGCTCGGTGAATTCTGCTTATGTGAGCTTCTTATAGCACCTCACTCTTGAAGAAAGGAGACAAGATATAAGCTGATTGTGATGGTCTATCAATCTAAAATGATCTGTAAATGACTGATTAAACTTTAGGGATAGTGCGCCTGTGTGTTATATTTGGACAAAATATAAATGAAAAAGCCAAATTAAGCTCTCTTATTAAAAGATCCAGTTCTATTAAAGAACTGATTATAAAAGACTGAAGAAGGGACTTTGAGTTGTTGATCCTGCTTCTGTGGCCTGTACTCTGAATGTAAAATTATCACAGCATGTAAGGGTAACTGTGAGGTCTGAGCTGTAGGCAGATGGCCAGAGATCTAACCTGAATTCCCAAGATTTATTGCCATTTGATCATTTGAGTTTTTTTCCTCCGTGAGCAACACATGGCTGCAGAGACCCAATCTGTCTAGGCCCCTCACAGGGACCAAAATGCCACAGCAGCATCATGGAAGGCTTGTGGCCGTCACTGCAGCAATTGAATTAGCAGCAGTAACGACAGGCAGGGGTGTCTGAACAACCCGGAGCAGCAGGAGAGCTTTCGGCAGCAGAGGGCCAGACCCCGGGGGTGGCCCTGCACCGGGGAGAGGCTGCGTGGCCAGGGAGGGGAACTTCCCAGAACTGGAAATGTCAAACTGCTTCACAAGGAGAATCCGGCCTGGGCCCAAGCCTAAAATGTCAGGCCGAATCTGAACTGCCCCAAATTTGGATCTGGATATGAAATCTGTGGCTTGGGACCATTTCTGGTTTATATTAAAAAAGCTAATTGTCTCTTGCCATGGGTAGCTAAGTGTCGCAAGAATGGACATGGAAGCAGCAGACTGAAATCTGTCGGGATTCTATTTTGTAGTAGTTGGAAAAAACCTTCTTTCCTGGATGCAGGGAACAAATTATGCCACATCTGCAAGCCAGGGAAAATCACTGGAAACTCTGGAGTGAATAATTATACACAAATGTTTACAAAAAAATAAATAAGAAGAATGTATGCATAAGTGAAGAATAACAAATGACATGTGGCCAAACCCTTGAATAGCTACTAAAGCCTGGGACTGGGGTATGCAATTTTCACATCATTTGCAGACATGGGGAGCTAGAAAGGGTGGAGAGGTGATATTAGTGTACAACGGCTGCTCAGTACCTCGTATTTATAGTAAATTTCCAGTGGCCAGGGAAACAGATCACACAAATCCAGCCTGGGAAAGGATAGAAAATGCCCAAGATAGCCAGTTTTTTGGGTATTCCTGGCCAAGAGAGAGGATTTGAGCAGTACACTTGCCTGCTTCAGGCCTGCCTATGCCCAAACTCAGACTTCTGCTTTCATTGCTGTCCCTTGCTTGCTCTAAGGCCCTACAGTCTGTTCTTATTTCAGAAACATCTTCTGTGTCTTTTTTTTTACAAGGACTGAAAGGTCTGATCTTCCAGTAGATATTACTTCCTTTCATGTATTTGCTCCCAGCCTACTTACACATCCCTGGAGGATGGGGTCTGTTCTTCAGAGCCTGCAGGACTTTTGCTTTGGTTTTGCGTTTTGCAGAAAGCAGCTAAAACCTGAGCTCTGGGTTCCCTGGGCAGCTTGGGTTCCTCAGGGTTCCCACCTACCTCCAGGATCACAATCCTCTCTCTAGGGGCTTGTTTCTCTCATAAAGAACCTCAGGCTTGCCTGCTGCTAATCCTGAGCAAGAAAGAAGTACAGAAACTGCATGTGAGCAGAAGAGATTTCATTTCTCCTGCTCTCAAAAGGAGATGTAAGAGAGGTCAGCTGCCTGGTGTCATCAACATCATTCCACTTTGGGAATGGCCTGTCCCCAGGAGAAGGAGTCCCTTGCTGGTTTTCTCTTCCCAAGGCTAAAGTAATGAGTACCCAGCAGTGATAAGAGCAGGCTGGAAGCTCTACCATCTCTCAAGGAGCGTGAGAAAAATCACTCCTGCTCAACTTTGGAGTTACAGGGGGATGGTAACTCTGCAGACCCCCATTCATGCTCAGTAGCAGAGAGCTGAGCTTCTGGAATATGGCAGTATTCCTAAGCACCTCTTTGCTCTACCCCGTAGATTGCTGGGGACCAATTTTCCATTTACTGGCCCTATGAAAAATAAAAGACAGAGAGAAAGCCAATTTTTGAACTATCAGAGTGAGTAGCTGTAGCTTTTTCAGAGCTGGTTTTATGACAGGTTGTTTCCAGGTGGCTCTTGGCTGGTGCAAGGGTTTGCCTGACATTCAGCAAATGAGACCATGGAGAGGGCTTGAGGCAATCAGATGGAAGCAGCACCCCACTTTCCCCTTGTCCTGGGTGATAGCTGGCGTTCAGCTGGAGCAGCTTGGCGAGAATCTCCTGGGTGATTTGAAGTGATTACATCCTGCTTATAAAAAATATATTATGCATGTATATGGAGAAGCTGTTGACAGCAAATCAGAGAGCAAAGCAGAACCATATCAGCCTGTGAAACTGGCCTGCAGAAGATGATGCATTACAAATGACATTGCAGGGATTTCCTCCTTGTTACTGCACAGTAACAGGGCTCATTGCACACATAATTTACAATATCTAGGTAGGAAAGCATGCAGGATGTGGCAGCCACATAATACTCTTCACCTTCTCCTAACTCACAGCTGACTGCAAGAGGACAAAATTGCTACAAGCTGCATCTGAAAGTAAACAGAGTGTTTTAATTGCAATGTGACTGCGAGGCTGTTGGGAAAGAATTCAGTTTTAGCTAGAAAAGGGCATGATCTTGACTAGATTCTCTCCAAAATTAAAGGCTATTTTGGTCTGGGATTTTCAGTCAGGCCATTTGAAAACCTTTTCTGACATTCAGACCCAGGATGAGATGCAAACACTTTCCCTTCCTCACCTCCTCTTCTAAGCAAGTTCAACATGCACACAGACACAAACCCAAACTAAAAACCTGCCAGGCGCAGCAGACTGCACTGCAGTTCCCCTCCATCACTATAAGGCTGCAGACTCTGTGATGCCTAGCCACCACTGCTAACAGGGCTTCTCTGGTAACCACACTGTGAAATGTGTGACCTGCTGGAAGACCCACCCCAGCATGGTGTCAGTGGCTGGGTTGAAATGGTTGGGATCCAGTGTAAATACTCAGGGCTAGTGTCAGCATGACATGGGAGATGGAAGGGAAGACATCCACTCTCTTATTGTGACATACAATTCAATGCATGCAAGGCTAGATGCTGCTGAGGAGCAGGGGCCCGCAGGGTTCTTCTCTTCCCTCTCTCTGAGACAACTAAGCTCTATAGAAGGTGTTGAGGCAAGGAACATCATCAAAAAAACAACTTTGAGAAAGAGAGGTAATTCTTGAGGTCCTGCTTTTTCGACAAGTTTGGAAAATTTTGCAGGCTTTTTCACTCCTTATACACACTTTTTAATTTTCTTATTTTCCATTCTTTTTTTATCTTCTTTTTTCACCTCCTTCCCTTCATATCTTCTTTCTATTCAGGGAAATACAAAGGCATCTTTCAGAATCAAAAGAGTGCAAAATTGACTGCCAAAGGAAAAAGTGCAATATCTCTCCAAGCCCATACCTTGTGATTTCTCAGTTTTGTTCAAATAAAAACCCAGAATAATAGACTGTTATTAATAGAATTTATCATTAGGTTTTCAATTAAAGAAGGCCATAAACGACACCATTTTCACCAAAAATAACAAAAGCCCCAAAGACAACAAAGCAAAAAAACCCTCAAGATGAATGAGAGACCCCTTTTCAATGGAAAAAAAATTTAAACCTTTTCAGCTACTTCTAGGAATGAATGATTGTCTGCTGCTTTTATCTGAAACCTGGACTTGTTTTTTAGCTTGGCAGCTTTAGAACAGACAGCAGAACATACTGATCTACAACATGGGGCAAGTGAGAGCACAGTGGGCAGGATGCAACTACCAAGTTTCCTGGTTCTCAGAACTATCTGGATTATAAAGAATCTGATAACTACCGGCAGTGACAAGATGGTGCATATTTTACCTGCTTCATTCAACCCTATAGGCATGAAAACCTTCTGTTTTCTGTGGAAGGAGGACCCAAAGAATCAGCAATAAGGATAAAATAACATTTTTGCCCCAGCAGAAGGTGCTGAGGCTGAATCAGCAGCTGTTCCTGCATCATTTTCTGGAGGCTTTCACATCATCACAGCTTGTTCCCTTCCACATTTATTATTTGGCATCTCTCGGCAAAATCAACCCATCCTTGGAAAAGCTCTTTTCACTCTGTTCCTAACCTTAAGATGTAAAATCCTGTTTTCTTGGGAATTCATAGGAGCATTGCCACTAACTTTCACTGGGCTGGGGTTCAGCGCATAGCCCTGCACCTCAGTGCCTTTGAAAGTGTCTCCTGCTCCATGGAAAGGGCTATATTACCCCTTGCAGGCATGGTCTGCTCCAACAGCAAACTTGTTAGGTGAAAACCCCTCTTCTCTGGCTGTTGTGTTTGTTTTCTGGTATTACAAAATTTTGAGGTTTGTGCCAGTAACAAGTGTCAAGTGGCCCTTTAATTTCTAATCTCTCCAATAACTCAGTTGCTTCTCTTAGCTTTCCTTCCTTTTGCCTGCTGATACTTTTGGCTCCTGTTGCAGCAGGACTTCACTGAGCATCCTGAGCTACATCCTGAGCATAAGTGAATTTGGACAGAGTCCCTGCCACCTGGGGTCAGTAAATTGCTGTACTTATCTAGCACTGTATATACAGGGCCAAACCCACTGATTGTGCGTGGCTGTTGAATCAGTATTGCCACTGGACTGGCATGAGAGAAGAATTCAGCACTGTCTCCTTTCACCTTTTGCTGCTTGTGTCTGCATAGATGAGGCAGAAGGGCTGTGCCAGGTTTTGCACTGGAGCGTGTACAGGGACTTTATCTCATCCCCTGCAGACAAAGAGTTAACTCCGTCCCCAGCTCTCCAGCAAGAGGAGGATTTAGAAGAGATTGCAGCATCATTCCTTAGGCATACCCAGATGCTCAATATTAACATAGGCAGCTCTGTGAAAATTTTTTTCTGCTACCCATCGGATCACAAAAATATTTGGATGGAGTAGCGGTTTGGGTATCACTTTGCAGGTCTGGAATATAACTCACATGGAAAGACATGTAGCTCCAATTACTTGATGTAATTCAGAACACAGAAGAGCCGCCTCTTGCTAAGTCAGTATTTAGTTTTTGATTAGCTCTTACTTCAGTGGTAAAAGCCACAGCAAGCTGCAATCTTGAGCTTTTTTTTTGAGTGTACATATGTCTGTATGTGAGGCCAAAACCTCAATCTCAGTATCCTGAGCATCAGAGCAGGCACTGAGATATGACTCATAGGTATGTATTTAGCTACAGTCTCTAATGAAAGAAGAAAAACAAGAGAAGACCAAACTGGAAATTAACCAAACTCATTAAAAAATTCCAACAAAACAAACCAGCAACAAACCTCCATTCTTTTCAGCATTTTTCTGTAAACTTATTTTATTCCTTTTCATCTGGCTGCGTCATGAAACTAAACTCCTCTCCTGGCAGTGTAATGCAATTCTCATGCCACAGGCAGGTATTGTTTTGTTTGGATCTCCAACACTACTAAAGTTGTTTGTCTACAGCCCTGTTTTCATCCATGTTGAGACTAAAAGCAACATCAACAGAATAAAAAGTGAAAAAGAAAAAGCATTCCTTAGTGGTGCTGTTGTCCCTTTGATGACAAAGCTTTAATCTGAGCCTAAACTAAGATGATGATATTCATTAAAATTTCATTATAAATGGATGATAATCTATTCATTTAAGTAGAGGAGGGAAATAGGTGACTTGTCTGACTTGGAAAACTTCACTGACAAGATAGGGGATTTAGTTATCTCAGAACAAGAGGGAACCTTAACTAACCCCCAGGAGTACTCAGGGGCCAGAAAGAGATGTTGATAAGGAACAATATGCTGCAGAACCTTTGTAAAAATACAATGCTGCCTGGCTGAATTGTGTGAACTATTGGCTATGAACCATAGTTGTGAACATGTGCAACAGGATCAATAAAGTTAGGGTTTTCCTGAAAAGTAAACCTTGTTTTCCCGTTTGTTCAGAACCAAGTCTAGTTTCATAGTACTATGTGTTCCAGCAACTCAGTTTAATGCTGTTGCTTGAAGAAAACTGAAATATACTGAGGAAGATACCAGGATAGATGTTTGCTCCAGTGCAGAAACCTGCAACCTTTGATAAATAACAGACCATGATCCCAAACTGTCTCGTAGATTGTCTGAGCAGAAAGTATTTCCTCACAAACCTCCAAGGTTTGTTTTCTGTTTCTAATCATTTCGACTGCAGGCTCCATGAGGCAGGGACTGCTCTTTGTCATCCTTAGTGCCTCTATGTGCCACAGTCTAGTCTCGCCCTCTCCCAGGTGACAAGGGAGGTCAGTCATCTCAGTCCTAAAGTTATTTCTGTTCCTCATTGTTCCTCTATTGCATTATTGGCCACTATATACATCCAAAGGAAAGAAATGGAGGTTTTAAGGAGAGGTAAGAAAGAGTTGTCTGGCAAAGTAAAGCTGTCCGTCTGCACAAGCTCTGCCTGTTCTTTGCACCTCTGAACTATGTTGAGTCCAAGTTTTGGCTTTATACTGTTCCAGGATGACCCTTGATCAGTCCTCTGTGAATTTTCCTCAAGACCTGGGAAAACCAAATAACTTGTGCCAGTTTCATTAACACCTTTCTGAAAACAAAACAAAAAAGCAACACCAGAGGGTTGAGCTAAATATGTTTGACAGGCCATGCTTTTCCTCCTGGGCTTCAAAGCCCAGGCAGCACAGACTATGCACAAAAATGGGGTGGTTCTCTCCCCACCCTTCCAAAATGATTTAAGCCAAATGAAGGATGCCTGATTTCCAGCCTGATGCAAACTCCAGAAAAATGCGAGGCCAATTTTGCTGTGTCACAAGCTGATCTTTCGCAGATGCTGAAAAGCTAGGAAGTGCAATTATGGGAAAATTGCACTACGGCAAACAAGTACATGCCAAGTTCTGCCATTCTCCATTACTCACCTGAGCCCCTTGATTGTGGCAGACAACGTACCATCTGTATGTGCTTTGTCAGAGGGGAAAATAATAATCCCAAGAACAGTGCCTGAATGGAGGAGTGGGAGAAGTGGGGGCAGCTCCCAGAAGAAGCATGCACCCGAGAGCCACCGCAAAGCCATGGTGGTATCCAAGAGCTGTGTGCTAGCTCAGGAGTCGTGGTTAGCAGAGACCTTCACCAGGGTAACTCCAGACAGGGCAACCTCAGTACTACCACACGGTAGTTCCCATTGCGTTTGGCCATCAGGGCTTTCTCCAGATCCCTGGACAACAGCCCTCCTGAGCATCCGGTGTGGAGCTCAGTTTTCATGAGAAAAGCTTTCCAGGCATTTGAAAATGTCAGATACTTCCAGCCCCTTCTTGGACTGGAAATACCTCATGATCTTCTCTTCTCAGAAAAAATTACTCATATTCTGGTAATGGTGTTTCCTAACTGGGCTGGATCCCACTATTCCTGAGGCATCAAAACACAGAAAAGAAGAAAGCAAATGAGAAAATAGCACAAGAGGGCAGGGAAATGAAAGAGCTACTCATGCTCATTGAACCTCTGAGATCGCTTGGTTTGCAGGTCCCCATTTTAGGAAGGGGTCAAACAGCATCCCGTCCCTTGACAGGTTTGTTGTGGGATAAACACCCCAAAAGGCTCCAGAGTGCAGTAACAGGACCTGAACAGATGAGATTAAGAAATAGCTGCACTGGCCCCTGAAGGCTTGTCTATGCTCGCAGGGGAAACTGCCTCCCTGGAATAGCACAGCTAAGCTGCAGTAGGGCGCAGAGGTCGCTGCCTTCAGGAGGTTACACTAAGGGCTGGCTGCCATGTTGCAGAGGGATCATCTGTAGGGAAACCTACTCCCAACTCCACAGGACTATGTAGAGAGGTGGGCTTGTGCCCTTTCAAAGCTTGTGCACCGCAATTACAGTTACAGCACTTTGTGGATGTTGTTGATCCTGTCAGCACATTATCACTCCAGTGGCTGGCAGCTATCAAAAGTGAGTATCCCGGAGGGGGAAACTGAGGACCAAGGAACAGGGGTTTATCTTTATTACTATTTACAATAATAAATAGTAATTGGAGTAATGATCACCATAAAACTAAAGGGAAATGCTGATGATCCCTAAAACTGAGAGCCGGCATTTCAAGGTGGGCGTGGCACTTTCCTCAATGGTGCTGAGCAACTGTGGTGAAACAAGGAGACTTTTTGGTGCAAACTCCATCCTGACAGAGGGCGGGGAGGGTCTGCTCCCCTCTGCCACAGCAGGGTATCCTGGCTCCCCACGCAGGCACCTGCCCAAGCCCACCAGATGCAGCCCCCTCTGCTCTGCTTGCAGCCCAGGCCTGCCACAGGTGACTCTCACTGCTTTGGGCAATGAGAACCCAGGGGCGAGGGTGGCAGTGAGGGCTAATGAAGCTCAAGTGCCGCCTGTGAACACAACTGATTTCTGTGTGGCTTTGTCCACATCCTCTCACTCTGGCATTTCACAAGTATTTCAGCAAACACATTTGCTTGCAGGAATGTTGGCAGATCAGCACGATTGAGAGAATATCCAGGGCTGGACCCAGCTGTGTTGTGAACTGGGGAGGTGCCTGGCGTGGGTAAAAGAGGCTGTGTAGCCATGTGTCATATGCCTCAACACATTTGGGTGGTGCCTGTGGAGCAGAGAGCAGGCTGGGAGACCAGTCCCACATAGTCTCTGCATAAATCTGCTCATGCATTGACAGAAAGTGGATTCTGGTTATGTGAGCACTAGAAACCACAAAGCAGAAGCACTGGTGCTGGAGAGTTGAATTCACCAAGCGGGGAAACAGAATCTCCTTGAATGCCAATGTGGGACAGGAGAGAGGTTGGATGCAGCGTGGCAGCACATCTCATGGAGAAGCCAGAGTGGAAATACTGAATTCAAAGTCAAAAAGGGACATCCTACACTCATCCCATGCCAAATGTATGTGAAAAGGAGACTTTGCCACATAAGTAATTATTTTCTGATGAAAACCCTAGAAAACCGGACAATTTTGGTTTTAGCATGACTGATCAGCACAGTACTAGTCCTTAAGGGTCATTACTATGGGGAAGGCTTCCCTGTGCTCTGCACTGTGCCCACACTGTCAGCTGGATGTGGCTCTTGAACACATCTGAGATCCTCTTTTAACCATGGCTTTATTCTGGCTCCAATCAGGATTTGGAGAATGGAAATGAGAATAAAGCAGGAAACAAAACTCGCACTATTCCCCTTGTTTCAGAATAAGACTTTTACACTCTGCTCTTCCTATTGGGGCAGTGAAGTAACCAGGGAAACAGAAAGCATTTTGCAGCCTCAGAGGAAACTAAAAATCCATAATTACTTTACTAGCCTAGTAATCAAGCTTTAATCCTCTTTTACTCAATACACAGGGCACAAAAATGGTTGGGCTGTAGAGGTTGCAAGAAGTCAACTCATGGCGATGCTTCAGAGTTTGTACTGTTTTGGGACCTGGAGAAATCACCCTGGTTATCTCCCACCCCGATGGCTGCCAATGCATGTGAGAATTAGCTGATGAGGAGTTAGGGACTTCTGCATATGGAATAGGAATTTGGAGTGGATGAGTTCCTCAGAAGTATCCATCTTGTTACACGTGTTCAAAATGATGCAGACAGCTGAACACATCACTTTTTGGATTGTTTTTTTATGTGCTCAGAAGTCTCGAGACAGCCTCCTAAAGAATGTATCTGGGCAGGTGAGTGAGCTTGGATGAGAAATCATGTAGATAAATTTCTGAAGGCTGCTGCTAAAAACAAAAGATGTGTCTGAACTGCTCTGGACTCAGCTTAGGACTTCTGCTCTCTTTGTCTGCCTGTCCACGTCTGGCCTATGGCCACCTGGAAGCTGAAGGGACACATTAGTTTCTTATTTCTCCTCAAATCATTTCACACTCAGCTACTAGTAAGGATTGCTCGTGGACTAGAAAACCTGTGGGTTTGTAGGACCAGCCTCAATAGAGCAGGAAAGGAATCAAGTCTTGTGTGCTGGAAGTTCCAAGACTCACTGTCTTCCCTCTTCAGTAGTTTCAGCAGTGCCCCTGGTGCTTTTCCAAGCTGATCACATTCTGGACTGCAGGGACTGTCCTCAGGCACCAGAGAGCCCAGCACCTGCAGCCCCTGACAGCCTCGCTGCTTGCTGGGGTGCCAGGTAGGGAGAGCAGGGAGACAAGTGCAGTGGGGCAGTTTGGCCCAGAAGCTGTGTTTGGAGAGATGGCAGGGTTCCCAATTTCTGCTCACAAAATGCAGCCTCATAGAAGCCCACAGCATAAACTTTTGCTAGGCGTAACCTACTGTGCTCCTGTGCAGTGTAAATACCTCTTTGTAAGGGCAGGAGTACAAATTCTTACACTGATTTGAAGCTGCCTGGGGGTCTAGGAAAAACACGGGAGTTGTTAGAGCTGGATCATCTTGGATCTTACAGCAACCCTTTACGACAGTGCATAGTTGGCATGGCTCTTGTGGAGCGGCATTTCAAATAGGTCAGGAGGTGTTGGTCCAGTCTCAGTGTCAATTACCGAAGGCACAGCATATCTTCTACATCACACAGATTTTTTTTTGGAGGTAGTTTTATCTAAGACCAGGGTAATTCTTACCCCTCCTGCACTGCAGAAACCCCTGGGCTGAACCTGGTGATTCAGTGTATCACTGGTATAAGGGAGGTCTGGCCAGGAGGATGAAAACTGCTGCTGTCATACATTTTATCTCCAAACCAACGTCTGCTCTGAGAAGCAATTCATAATCTGAGGCTATAAGTTTTATTCTGAATGCCTTTGCCAGTAGAACCTGGACTTTCCTTCTCTGTTTTTAGACACTTACCCTGGAGACGTTTGAGACTCTTCTTGCAATCAGCAGGGGAAAAGAAGCACAATCTACGTCACTGATTTAGCAGTTCTGTCTCTGTATGAGATGAATTACGCCCTGGAAACATCTGTTTCTCTCCAGTTAGAGACACCTTAGGGAGGACAGCCAGCCAGTGCCAGCCTAAATAGACACATATTTAGCAAGAGTCTAAAGCCAGGCAAGGGAATCCATTGTTAGTGTTTCGTGTCCAGCACTTGGCTGGGCTGTGCCCTGGTATCTCACAGGGTGACCCCTGCCTGCTGAACACGGCTCTGGCTGGGGATCTTTTGCCCTGGAGTCTTGCAGGCTGCACTTCTTGAATAGAGGTAAAACCATAGGTAAGAAGCTGGGTTTAAGGGGAGGGAAATAGGACATTAATGGACTAGCCATGAATGTTGCTGGTTTAATGTTGCTTTTATTGCTTCCAGAGGAGCATGAGATAATGCTCTGATTAGCTACAGGCTAAACAACATTGTGGGTTTTAATAGCTGTTATAGAAAGGACATTTCTCCTCAGATGGGTGCAGCCAGCAAAATTTGTGCCTCTCAGCAGTGAAATAATTTTCTTCTGTTTGCTATGCTCGGCCAGAGGATGGGCATGTCATTGAATGTGGGTCCTTCGTGGCCAGCTCTGATAGCTGTAGGGTTGTCCCAGTTTCTACCAGAGCAGGGAAATGAGAGCTCTTTCCAGCACCTCCTCTCTCTAAAGGTTTGCCTTTCCTCAATTCCATTCATGTGTGAAGTATGCCACATTACTGGACATTTCTGTGGCAAGTGGGGCATTTTTCTGTCACAGAAGAGGTTTTAGAGCATGAATGGATACCTTGAATTCAGTTGCTGTTCCTTTTGGCTGCTTCAGTTGCATGCTTCTAGATAACCTGTAAGTCTTACTGTGAATATCAGTGCTGCCATGACAGTATCTGTACACTAGAAAACAGATCTGAGACAAAAACGTTTATTGCTGTTGTCAAATTGTAATGGATTTATGGATTATCGAGCAAAATTTGAGTACTTGGACCAGTAGAAATTTCTGATTTCATCTAGATGTTTACCTTTTTGAGGAATGCCTGCAGAGTGAGTAAAAACTCCCAGATGTTAACCCAGACCCTCCTCAACCCCCTGCACAGGGCAGCTGCAGTGCCCCCATTCCAAGCAGAGTGGGCCTGGTGCAGCCACGGCACCACACTGTGGGTGTTCCTGCAGGAAGGAGTCCTGATTCCAACAGCACAAATAAGCTGGAATAAATAAGTGGAAGCCAGGCAGGATTTCTCTGGTGAGGGAAGAGCAGGAGTTTTAGGAAGTTGAGGATCTTTGAGAAAACGGAGAATTCTCATTTCAGGAACGAGCAATGGCATAGCCCGTGTGTGCTGGCTTGCTATTTCAGCGAAGTTTTCTCTGTTCTTACCAGCCCTTTAGGCCTGATCTGTCAGCACTCCCACACCTTGAACCCTAAAGACATAAATACTCTTTCTGAAGTCCCTGGTTATCACAAGGCTGTCCTCTGAGGGATGCCCCTATAGCAAGGAAAGGAAGCAGAAATTGTGTGGCTCTGGGTGTAGGCAGAGCACACGCAGTCCAGTGTGCCTGTGCTTGTCCAGGCAGACCAAAGCACAGCATTATGAGGTGTGCTCCAGCCTTAATCATGCCAGGAGACACCTGGGTCGCCCCCGTGGACAGGACGTGGGAAATTACATGCCCCTGCTCACCACTGCTCCCTTCATGGCCTGTCAAAGGCTGGACAAGCATAGGCAACAGGGCCATGCGTGCGTAAGTGTCCTTTAGATGAAGAACTGTCCTTTTCGATCAAGCATGAGAGTGTTTGTTGAGCTGATTTGCATGCACTCCATAAAAGTAGAAAATGAACCTCCGCTACCAAAAGGCATTTTTACTTGAAACTTGACACCAAGTGAAAAGGAAGAGAAAAAAGTCAGTATATATGTAACTTCCTCCCACTAGTCTAAAAATTGCACTGGCAAGCTTACAGTTGGCAAAAGACATTTCTGGATGGGACTATTTTTTTGCATTTCTATAAATTTAGCATGATTGGTCTAATTTAGGAGTTTACAAGCAGTTCCCTCATTTACATCAGATCCCTATACAGCACCTTATGCTCCTTTCCATTCACTACTGCACTCCTTCAGTGCATGGACTATCTTCCTCCTCTCCGCTCTCCTCTGGCCATCCTGAAGTCATTCAACTGGCAACATGAGGAAAATATTTACTGTCTTTGTAGACGCTTTTGCATGCAAGCTGGTATGTAGCAAGAATGAAGAGATCTGGCCAAGGGAGTGACCAGCACATCCTCCACGGAGCACCAGTAAATGTATCATGCACCACTGGCAGCATCAGCCCAGAACCCAGTCCTGGCCATTAGTGAATTTGGGAGAATTAGGTAAAAGATGCTTTGCTATTAGTTTTAGATTCAAACAGAGAGGAGAAAAGTTGCTCCAAGACTGTCCATACCCTTGGCAGCTTCAGGGATGACATCTGACGGTTGTAATTTCCAGGCTGGTTGGATTTGCTTCCTTGCAAATTGTCCTCTGTGACAGAGGTTCTTAGGCTACTGTGGATGTAACCCACCCTTGTGCTTAGAGCCATTAACATGTGTGGCTGTGTCCTGTGACTGACAGTGTTGCTGTGCTGACAGGAGGGCTGCTGGAGAGTCCAAACTGCAGGGGCAGGAGGATGCAAACCAGCATGAGATGCTGGGCCAAACCCCACTGCATTGTCCTGGATCCCATGTTGCTCCCAGACCAGACCAGCTGCTGTATTTGTGGAACAATGGGAGCCCTGGAGACAATGTCATCTCCTGTCTGGAAACTGCTCTTGGATATCTGTCCCCCCCTGGCACTAGCAGGGCTGTTATGGTTTCCAGACAAATGGACATTTTCATATGCCCCATATGGGGCTTGTGGAATTTTGGTCACTCCTAGCCAGATGACCACTGAGTTCACTCCACTTATTTACCTCTCTGAAACAAAAATAAATTATGGTTGCCTCTTCTTTCAAGACAGGCATGGCTCTACAATTTTTTTTCTTTTTTTGGGTTGTTGTTGGGATTTTTTGGGGGAAATTTCTAAAAATAGGTCAGAATTCAATCTTCACATGGTAGGGGGTTTGGAAAAACTCCAGCTGCACCAAGTACAATTCTCTTCTTCACTCTCCATCCCATGAACATCCCATTGACTGTGTCGAGAAATCAAGTCATGATCAACCAACCACACCCAGTCCAGTTCTGGAGCCCCACCAGGCCCTACTAAGTGCACTTGAAAGACTCACCAGTGCTGGCACAGCTCAGACACATCCAGCCATCTTCAGAACTGGCACCATGTCAGTGTGCATCAGCTTGAAATATGTGTGGAGATCTGCACCTCATGGTGTTGGCAGGCTCCCTCACTGTTGCCAAACTGTCTGCAGGCAAGTGCTTGTTCTTCTAGTTCTAACAAAGCAAGCAGAAAATATTTCCTTTCCCTTCCTTCTGGTACTGCTGGAGGCTTCAGAGTTAAGTTTCTGCTGCCTTCAGTCTTTCTTAAAAGAAGCTTGAGGGTATGGAGGACATGCTGTATGGAGAAAACTGGAGGTAGGAATAGTTTCATCTTCTCCCAGGACTTAAGGAAACTTTGGAGCTGGGCCCACAGATGGACGTTTTAGTTTTCTTTAAAGTCCTGAGCATCTCACTGACATAGCTGCAGATCTGTGGGGAAATCCAGCTTTGGATCCAGTTCAGGAAGAGAGTGTGTAAGACATGGGCTCATCTCACTCCAAGAGAAATACTTCCTCTGTTTGCAGTTCCCTCTGAGCAACATGAAGTGAAACTCCTGTTTTCCCCCTGCAGTGCCTGCTCTGTCTCTGGGCTTCCATGCAAAATTTGTCTCTAGTGAATCTGTTACAGGAGCTTGAGAAGGCTTATGTAGCCAGATCATATGGAGAAATTGGCACAGGCAGTAGGGAGCAAAAGAAGACAAGACAAGCTATAGATGAGATGTCTACTGGGAGATTAAATCAAATAAGTGAATTTATTTACGAAGGCAATCATCACAGTCATCACAATATGTGAGACACTTGAATTCTGAAGTCCTTATAAAGGAAAGGGGTGTCTGCATCTCTCACTACAGAAAGGAAAGGGACAGGAGATCCATGTCATAGTCTGGATTTGAAGACTCAGTCTAACTCTATTCCTAACTGATATAAACCCTCTGAGGTTGAAGCATCATTGTATTTCTAGGAGATGACAGACTGTAGCCTTTTGCTTTACTTTCCATGTGCTTCTTAGGGCTTGCTAGAATATGTTTTGCTATCCCTTGAGCATGCTTTCGCCTTGCAATTATCAATGTCATTGCAACATTGAAGTGGCTACAGTCACCTTTGGCAGCAGGAATAGACAGGAGCCAGCACTGCTGTTTGCTCCTGCTCGGCCTGGAGACAGGGCTACTGCACGACGTAGTGTCAGAGGCATGTGCACACGCCAGAGTGAGCTGGCGCCCAAATTCAGCAGGACTGAGACTGGAGTGGAAGAGAACAGGGCAAAGGCACCAAATTCTGTCTGTTCCCAAGCTCACAGAATTGTGTTGATGTCAGTACTAATTATGATTTCCCAAGGCCAGTTTGAGCTTTGATTACCAGCTGACAGGTATATACTATTCCCCTTCTGGGATCTGTAGCTCCCTGCAAATCATCAAACTGTCTTCAGTCAGCTTTGGACCAGAGGAGTTTTGCCAGAGGCATCCTGCATCTGTTGCATCGTATACAGTACATTAAAACCATCTTTAATGCTCTTTATAAAGAAACCACAGTTGTTAGAGAGTCCTGAATGCTCAGCCCTCATGTACTTCCTTGCTGTGTAGTTATTTGCCTGTGTTACCCCCCTGTTGCTTTGAGACATGGTAGTACATAAGGCAGCTAATCATTTAAAGCTATATTCATCCTTCCTCTTGGAAAGCAATAGTGGCAGATACATAACAACACACTGGATCGAGGGGGGTTTGTTCAGTCCCATCTGTAATTTATCGAGTGGGAAATGCAGGGGGAATGTCTTTGTTCATTTGTCTTATTCAAACATGCCTATCGCAGCCTCTTGATGTCTGTACAATGATCGGGCAGGGGGGAGGGAGAAGAAATTAGAGAGGAACAAATTGGTGACAGCCATCACAACAGACAGTCCCCACCAGTGCCTCATGGAGAGCTGCAGAGCCTGTTCCTCAGAGAAGGGCTGCAAAGCGAGGACTCACGGGATGTGAGTGACTTACACTTCAGGCCCCCGAGTGACACAAGGAGGGAAAATGTGTGGCACATGCTGGGAAACACGGCTGCTCTATGTGTGTGTTTTAAGTGGAAGTAAAGGGAAGATTTCAAACCAGGTAGTTTATAAAATCCTAAAATGGACATCAGCATCAGAAGATGCTCTTGTCAGACATCCATGTCAGCAGCCACTTTCCCTTTCTTAATCTAGGAGTTTTTCAAAACAGATAAAATTGTGGTAGTTGGGAGGACTTTCCCATGTTCAGATAGTATTTTAGGATTAACTAAACATTGCAGCATCTTGAGACTCCATCAGGAAATACAGTTGAAACTTCCCCTCTTGTCCAGAGCAGCAAACTCTACAAAAAGAGCTGGCTTTTAGAAAGGCTGCAAAGAGCCAGTGTCCAGTGCCATGGGCTGGAGCGAGGCCAAGCTGTTATTGTTACACTGGTGCTCAGTAAGCAGCAAGGTCTCCTGCAAAGAGCCACACTTTACCATCACTGGCTGGCATTTGAAGCAGGACTCAGGACATAACAGAGGGGTCCTTGTCCTGCCTGTCACCAGCACAGAGCAGAGTGGCCATGCTAAGACCCAGCACAGTGATTGCAGCTCCCATGGCTCCCCATCCTTTGCTTTATTTTGAAAATTATGTTCAATGCTTTGGCTAGTTTCATTGTCATTTGCAAAGTATATGAAATATTCCTGGATATACCAGGTGTCATGTTTAACATACTGCTGCATGTTTTGATACTATGAAAACAGAGCAGTTCCATACCAGCAGCAGATGATGCATTGACAGCTATGAATTGAAATGTTCCAACATTTTATACCCAGGGAAATTAATGAAGACTGTCTTTTCACTTTCACTCAGAATGACATCTCAGTTTTAAAAGTGAAAATTTCTCACAAAGGGAAACTTTACCTTACCATCATCCAGGTCTGCACCTTTATTTATACAAGTTGTGAAAGCAGAAAGGTCACTTCTCTGTGTATCTCTCAGGCTTTAACAAAAACAATAAGGTGCCCAGACATCACTGGAAGAACCATAAAAGTTTGACAGACAGGCAGTGTTTCACTCTTAAACCTGGTCTCATGCCAAACCTTAATGTGAAAGCATGAGAATGTCAAGAAGGAATGGCATTAATTGGTATTTCCTGCATGTTCTGAAATCTCAGCATCTTCCCAAACGATGAAAGTGAACAGACCATTCATACTGTCTGACACAAATAAAATGTTGATGGGAAACGAATTAAAAAATGGCATCTTACAAGTCAGATTGTTGAAAATCTATCCTTAAATTCATATTTTCAGAGTAGCAAAATCTTAAAATACTTTCCTATCTTTGCAGTTCCAATTAAATGGAGCTTTTAATCAGAATCCATTCCATTTATCTGAATCAGGAAAGAACTAAGCTCAGATTTTAGCCATTAGAAAAAGTAGAAATCATAAAAATATTTTTCCTGACCTTATCTGCTGGGTAGGCAGAAGAAAAGAAAAAGAATTGTTTCCTGGAGGTCACATAAGTTTTAGAAACAGGCTGCTCTGATATCACAGGAATATCTTTTAGATTTCCTTTTTCAATCTGATCTATACACATCATTTTAATTGATGAGATCAGGAAGTGTGCGGCAGCAGGCTGTATAGGATAAGAGTAAGTTCGAAAGCTCTTCTACACAACCAGAATTTCTTATTTGTATTGACCTAGCCTGAGCCTGCCTCAGAAGGAGATTTTTTCTCTAGGAGTCCTAATATCTCCTGCTACTTGGTCAGTAAAATCATGTGAAGAGCCACTTTCCAAAGCCTGGGCACAGTATTCAAGCATACAAGGTTCAGAGCCACATCTGAGTGTCTTGAAATACCAGCAGTATTTGCATCCAGAGGGAGAAGAGATTCAGGGAGTGAGTTCATTTCCATTGCTGGTGGAGATCAGAGGCCCCGAGTTTTGTACATCAGTTTTCACAAGCTTAATTTTACTGACTTTCTTGCGGTTATTCCTGATTTATGACAACAGGAGATTAAAATGAGGCTTAGGGAGGATAGCTTCCTGCTGAAATCCCCAAAGAGACCAGATCTTGCATTATTTCACTTCAGAGTAAATGATTCCTTTGGACAAAAGAAACCCATGAAAGAGATAAATATCCATCCAAATGCTAAGACAGATGGGTTCCTTCAGAGCTTCCTTACTAATCAAATACATCAGTGCCCCCTTCAGTAATGTGATGGGCGATTTAATGTGGGATATATTTCATGGGGACTGGGAGAGAGGGTCCAGGATCAGCCTCCCTGTCAATGGGGATGGTCATCCTGACGACCTGGAGGGCTGCTTCATGCAGGTATTCTGTACCAGGAGTTTGTCTTCCTTCCTTCCCATCAAGTCCTGCCACAGCTGTACAGAGAGACAAGAGAGTGTGAGCAGCCATTGCAGAAAGACCAAGTTAACAGTAGAGAAACTGTCAGGAGTCAGACATTTGTGGTTAAGACCCAGGGAGGGTGAAAATCTGGTATGTGCCATTTGCAGAGATGCTTTATTTTGGAGAACAAATAGAAAAATGACATTTCAGGCCTTTGCAGAAAAAGCTAGAACAAGTGAACAGACCTTGGCAGTACAGTTCCCCCCCAAAATGAACAATGGAAAGTAACAAAAGCCTCAGGACACTATTAAGAATTAAAAATAACATCTAGCAGAGCTGAACCTGGCACTCTCCTGGCATTTGGCATATGCAGCTCAGCAGGAGCTGAAGGGTGCAGCGCTGCCCTGCAAACCTACACTGGTCAGAGCCCATGGCTGCAGAGGTGAGCTGTGGGAGCTGAGCAACTTGAGGCAGAAATTATGTTAGCAAGCACAATCTTCGATAATAGTCCATACTGATGGGAAAGAAGCGCATTTTCCATCCTGTACTTCCAATATTTTTTCTTCTGTGTTCTCTTCAGGGTGGATTAGAGCTTGTTTGAAGCTTTTCCGTGAAAAACAATGTAAACACAAATATCCATTCATGAAGGTTTGGATAAAGATGGGGACTTCTTAGACATACTCTAAGCAAGAGGTCTGGGTCTGGATCACCTACGGTCCCAGAGAAGGCTTTAGCTGCTGGCCATTCTCAAGAAAGCACATCCACCTCAGTTTTGACCTTCTGAGACATGAGAAACTTCTCTTAATTAAGTTGTTACCAAATGCCTCAGATGGTTCAGGATATGGCAAACAATTTTTTTTCTGCCAAGAAAGGATTACGCAAGAAAATTCTTGCCCTGCTCGTATGACCTGATGACTTATGAGAGCTGTCTAGAGCTCATGCTGCCTCTGAAGCTGCTCATCCACACTGCTCCTCATTTTCCTGCACTACTGCCAGGGTCTATTTGGCCCCTGACAAACCCATCAGACACCAGCAAGGTCTTCTTCTGCACCTTCATAGCATCTTCTGCACCTTCAGACTCTATCATCGGCTTTACCACAGTCCTCGTGGCCTTCAGGCCTGGCAGTTTGGCACTTGCAATACAACTTGTGTAAGACTGACAGCAGCCAAAAACGCCCTGTCTCCCCCACCCTGCCACTGGGCACACTCCGAGTGGGCTCTCCCACTGCCATCCCCCAGCAGTGGGTGCTGCCTGTCGGCCCGGCTGTGCCCCTTGGGATGCCTCCTCTGGTACCCAGCTGCCGAACAAAGGGGCAGTGGTATGACAGGCACCGAGATGCTGCAGCCAGCAGACTGTCATCTGGATCTATTTTGTTCGGGAAAACCACTTAGTTTACAAATATTTGTATTTAAATTCTTCTCTGCCCACTTAATTCAAGCCTGTGCTGCAAAAAGAAAGGAAACCTTCCTTAGAGAAAAGCAAAACACAAAGGCGAGGTGGAGGGAACTGCTCATTCACTAATACCACATTTTCCACAATGGAAATAATTGTCTCTCTTCATGTTTGACAGTAATCTGCAGTCCCAAAATAAACAGGGCTCCTCTCAATATCGCTTCAGGGTATTTCCCATTTGTCCAAGCAGAGCAGGAGATCGAAGACAGCGGTGGCAGAGGTGCAGCATGCTCGACTTTTACCCCTCATTTTCACCTCAGAGGATTATGGTGGGAAAGGCTTAACATCTTCTGTTGGCCATCGGGGCAGACACACAGGTATCTTTTGTTCCCTCATTAGTCAGAGGAAAGCTAGGACTGGCAAGGGAAGGAAAAAGCAAAAAGCTTTGGATAGAAGTAAGGCCCTCTAAAGGAGTAATATGGGCTGAAATGCAAATCATCTAAACATACACAGAACCATGTGGTCCTTCATCACAGCAGCTGACCAGAGGTTCATCTATTCTGGCCTCTGTGGGACCTGCATAATGGATGCTTAGGAAAGGACAAACAAGGCAGATTTCAAGCACGTATTTCCAGACTCCCAGCAATTTAATATCCTTGTGTTTAATAGCTCTAGATGATTTTCCCCCTTTAATTTACCCTCTAGTAAGTACATTATTTATATCCAAACATCCTGTGACAAAGAATTCCATGGCTTAACTCTAGGCTGGATGAAGAAATACCTCTTGGTGTTTTGAGCCTGTCACTAGCTGTTTTTTTCTAAGTCTCTTCCATTCTAGAAATGGAAGATTTGGTGACCAACCCAGGCCAACCATTATTGTTTAGGCCCTTGTCCTATATTCCCTCAGGCTTCTCTTTTCAGGCGATGGAGGACACAACATTTCATAGCAGGGTCTGTAGGTGACTTATCTCGTGGGAAGCCAGGGGATTCAGTCAAGGGATCCCAGTTTAGTACATACACATACCTTACTGGCTTACACACACTCTAATTTTCGAGTTTTGTCCTCATTGTTGTTTTCCTTATTCAAATTTAAAAGTAATTTTGAACGGAACATAAATAGATGCACTTTCCATGATGTGAAGAAATTCAAAAGTTATCGCCTTTCTCTGTTTTTTTGTTGTTTGTTTGAGTTTTTTTGTTTAGTGGTTTGTGTTTGTGTTTTGGAGGGGTTTTTTTTGGTTGGCCTATTTTGAGGCTGGTGACAAGATCTGTTTAGTGAAAAGGACTGCAACTCCATATAATGGCACTTCTCCCTTCAAGATGAACTGGTTCTAAGATGTGGTCGAAGTTTGGCTTTCACCAGACTAGCAGTCAGGGGATACACAACAGGCAGAAGGAAATAATCATGTAGTCCCAAAGGGTTCCTTAACACATGGAAGCTCAGACAAGGAGATCAGGTTTTGGGAATAATGACTGGGAGAATGCTGGCAGGGAAGGCGATGCAGACATCTGCACCATGTGGCTGACAGACCAGAGACAATTCAGGTCCAGCAAAGAGCAAAAGGCTTCCTATAAACATAAAATAAAATCTGTGAAGGCAGGGAAAGGATTCCACTCTCAGGCTCTCTGGGGATCTTTTCAAGAGAGCACTCAAGACCTTTCCAGATTCTGAGTTGTTCTTTGATATTTGGTGTAAAACTAAAGGCACCCAACTCTTTCAGAAAGCATTAGGAGAAGCAAAGAGCTGACATCTATTGCCTGAATGCATCAGAACAGTGTTAACTGGGAAGAAACTTTGTACCTTCTAAGAAGGGGAAACCTTCCCTAAGAAGGTTTTTGTGACACTCTTGCACTGTTGGACTTGACCTCATGGGAATAGGTACGAGCAGCCTGCAGCTATTGAGGGGCCTCGGGCTGTCAGCAACACTTGGAGAAAAAGGTTAGCTTGCTGAAGGCTTAAAGCTTCCTTTCTTCTACAGGGAGAAGAAATCACCAAAGACATAATGGATATTCAAGTTAGATAGGGCAGACCTGCATATAAGCAGCATCCCAGCAAACAGCTGAAGGGTTCTCATTTCTGAATCCAGCCAGGAAAGCAGAGATTTTTTTGCCGTTTTAAAATGTCTCCTTTCCTGTGGGCTTCAGAAGCACTGGTTTGTGAAGGGCTATGGATGGGTATCATACAGGACAAAGGGCCCAGCAGTAAAGGGGAAGCCCAGAGAAATTTGTGGCTTCGGTCATAATTTCCTCCTACACAGTTTGGCTCAATTCAGAGTCACAATCAGATAAAGGAGATGAGCAAGACGCAGCAAATGAACAAGGTTTCTGGATCACAATTTACCCACCCTTAGGGATAGCTGTTAGTTAACACCAGTGATAACTGCAGTGTTGTGATAAATACTGCAGCAGCTTCTTGCAGGGGGGAACAGACTGCCTGCAGTAACTACAGGAGCCTCAATAGTGCCATCACAGAGCTGCAGTTACAGCTGAGCTGAAAGTGTGGGGTGTTTTTAACATTAAAAACATAAAAATTTCATCTGAATTACTGTTAGCATTGAAAATATTTATCTTTTTCTGGCTTATGTATATGTCATTGCCTTACCTAATGGGAGCTGCAGCGACAGTTCTTCATATCCACACTCAGTTCTACATATGTGATATCCCTTTACTCTGGGATAAGACTACAGATTCCATGATGAGATGATGAGTAACTGAAAACATTGACTCTAAAAAGTGAAGAGTGACTTTTGATAGCTCACTAAAGTTCCTATTGCAATTTTTTTTCAGGAAAAATGCCTTAATTTTGTCTGAAAACCCCAAACTTCCTTTGTTCAGACATTTTCCTTTCTAATGAAAATTTAAAATTTTCCAGAAGTGCACAGGCAAGAATTTTAAGGAGAGCTAGTATTTGTTAGAAAATAAATTGATATAAGGAAGAAAAAAATACAAACACAGAAGTCTTGCTGTAGGCAGGCAGAGATTTTCTGCACAAACACACACAAAAAAACCTTTATAAAATATTTCCCAATTTGAGCAACGTTATATTTTGACAGTTGTAATTATAATGGCCTGCAGCCTTTGACTTTTCCTTCATGGAGCCTTTGCTGCTAATGCAGAACTGATTTAGGGTCTGGGGTCCCTTACAGCAGCTGACTCTTATTAGACCTTGTTTCCGGCAGTAGGAATGAGTTGTAAATGACCAGGTAGCCCAAGACAGGCAGGAGGAAGCCTCTCAATGCATGGCTAGAGCACGGAGAAGAATGGTAACTTGGGTCAGCTAAAAGGGAAACAAGAATACAGACACCGTCTTGATTTTCCAGAGTCCGATGGATGTAGATGACTTGGGCTTTATAGGATGGGTTTGATGGAAGTGGCTGGCGTCCCTCTGACTTGAAGCCTTCTGAGATCAATTTGCTTCTTAATGCTGGATAAGGTCCCAGTTACAAGTCCTGCCTTGTGTCCTGCGTTGCTGGTGTAGGAACATGTGGCAGTGGGAATGGCAGTCATACCATACCTCCTGCAGTATTTGATTTATCTCTTCCTCCTCTGCTTTTGCTTTGACACCACCCTGCACCCCAACACACACACACACACACACACACACACACACACACACACACAAACACACACACACACACACACACACACACACATACACACACACTATGAGCCCTCTTTGGGTAGGGTGGGAGTTCCTGTGCTGGTGCCATGCAGTGGGCAGAGGCAGGAAGATGAACTGAGTATGGATTGTAGGTGCCTGCCCTCTTTGCAAATGGTGTTTGACCTGAGCCATTCGTGCCGAGCTCTGCCCCTGACTGATGCCGGGAGCCTGGGAGCACTCTGGCCTCAGGGTCCGTCATGCCTATCCCTCTCAGATAAGCTGGTTGCTGACATTTCCTCACTGTGGCTCAGGAAAAGGAGGTTTCCGTACCCTCTCGGGCTGAAGCGTTTCAGACTTTAATGACTCGAGTCTGTGGAACAGAAGCAATAAAGATGTGGGAGAGAAGGAGGGGAAGCAAACTCTGTCTCAAAGGTACCAAAGTGTGTAACACCTCGTAAAGCAGTGGGAACTGGAGCTCAGAAAGTTATTGGAATCAAGACTTTCATCTCCTGTCAATAAAGCGTTATCAGCACCGAGCCCAATTTTCAGCTCTTAATTCCAGATGTGCACATTGGAACTTCATGCCTCTTCTCATGCTGAAACCTGCAGTTAAGTTCAGGCCTCAGGGCAGATGGAAGGTAAACTAGAAAACAGAAGAGTTCTTTCCACTTGTGTCCAAATTCAAGAGTGTTAGGGTATGCCCAAGATTTAATCCCCACTTTCCTGGGTTCCAGTCAGGACGAAAGGCTGTGACCTCGCAATGTTCCTTTGATGAGAGAGAAGTACATGGCTGAATTAATAGGAAAGGCCATGAGCTATGGCTTCTTTCAGGTCTAGAAAGAGAGAAGCCATTCAATTTCCTGGACAATCTGAAGCCTTGCACATGGAAAAATTATTTGAACAAAGGCAATTGGCTACACCTTCTCTCCACAGGGATCATAGTATGGACAGAATTGAAACCATACATTTACATAATATTGTGGCATAGTCCAGAAGAGGTGGAGACAACACTTCACAGTCTTTACTGCCTTTTATTCATGCTTCCATTGCCTGTTGGTGGAAACACAGCTATGCCAGCTAGAAGCCTGTCCTGCTTTTCCCTTTCAAACTCATCCTGCAACTCAGTCCTGAGAAGCCAAATGTCACAAACCATATTCAGTAAGCTGAAAGTTTTATGCCAGAAGGCGACAAATATTACCACCATTGGAGTACAGGTGAGGACCATGAGGATGAGAATAATCTGGGGTACAGGAAGTTATATCTTATCCCCACTGCCTCTGAAAGTAGCAATCTACTGCCTAATTTTATTCACCAGTAGCTGACTATGTGTTTCCATGAGGGTTAGCTGAGATGTGCTCCCACCGCAGCAAGAAGGACACCCCACCTGCTCACGTCCTGCCTTACTTTAGAGAGTGGGTCTTGAGAGATGTGCAGCTCAGGTGGGAATCGTACAGTGGTTGAGTTCATTGACAATAACAAGAACATGCCACTTGGATGTCTTCACTGTGCAAAACATGCCCATCACCTGTGCTTCAGGAGACCTCAGGGCACACTTTGGCTCTCTACTGATTGCGCTTTGAGATCTGTGTTTGAAGTCACAACAAAAGCAGACAAAATCTCAGCAGGCCAAGGATAAGAGTTGCACAAGGCACTTTTGGCAGCCACTTTACATGGTAAGATAATTAAATCTTACCCCAGTGGCTTTTGGGGTAAATGCAAGAGTAGTGCTCTTTTCTTTTAGTCTCAAATATATATTTGCCAAGGAACAATGAGAGAACAGGCAGCTCCCTTCAGTGGCAGACAGCCACATTTTTGGAATCAAGCACACAGGGAGTTGGAGATATTCCTGTACAAAATCCATGGTAAATTCTCAGGGAATAGAGAATCCAGAAGAAAAAAAGACAAAGGGAGAAAGGATAAGAAAGAGAAAATGACAGAGAAATCCCTCTTGTGATTTGCAGTAAGTCTTCATGTTCAAAGTGAAAGCGATAGAAACACTAAACATTTTATAGTGCAGCTTCATTTGTTTAGGCTTCCCTACTGAGCATTAAATTTTATGGCACTTTAAAGAGTGCTTGATAGTTTTGTAAAGCCTTGCATTAAACACACACGTACACACACATGTGCATGTGCACACACAGCTTTAACAACCTCAGCATCTTGTAGTGGCCCAGTACATTCTAATTTTACACTGTGAACTTAAGGCAAGGCATCAGAAAACACCTTGCTAGGAGAGAAGTGTTTGATGTTGGAAAGCAGAGAGGAGCAGAAGGAGAGAGTTTGGAAGGAGGTGAACAAGGGCCAATGGAGCCCACTCCAGCCCTGTCCCCAGGTCTCATGAGAGCCTGTTCTCATCAGTGAAGCAGCCAGCCTTGTGTGTGTTATCCACAAGAGGTTTGTCTTTCCCTGGGTTGTCATCACACGGATGTGCCTCGCAGCCAGTCCTCCCCACACAAACACGTTTGTGCTGGTTTGCAGTGAGCAAGGTGGAAGGTGCAGTTGTGCAGCAAAGCATGGGGCACACAGAGAGCACCAGCTGGGGAGCATGCTCTGTTGACAGACTATCAGATGGATGAACATATTATCTGGACACCAAGGAGACTCCCAGGAGCTGGCCTGGCTTCCCCTGCACCCAGATGTATTTGGATTTATTGGAAGGAACTAGCACCCTTCAAAGGATTTCCTTTCATGTGCCCCACACCACACACCCTCCATACCTTCTGCCAAAGCTGTGATGGACTTCTCATGTGATGAGACAGAGTAATGATGGAGGTCTTAAGCAGGTCTGAGGCTCCAGAAACTTCAAGGATATGCTGGAGGTACTGAAGAACTGTGCTTCCTTGGAAACACCTAATCCCCTTCAGATGAGAAGCTCTAACCTGTGTGACCCCAGAGCCATGAATCACTCACGAAAGGCTTGACTCTCAGCATGCTTGACTGTCAGCTTAGCAGTGGAAAAAGGGCTTTCTTTATGGTTTTCACTCAGGAACGATCTGTCTGCTTAGGACTTCAGAGGAAGACCATTTATCAACAACTTTTTCTACCCTAACTTCTTTCTATGACACTCTGAGCTTCTGACTGTGACAAGAAGGTGAATGTCAAGGTGTGGGTACAGACAGTGCCATGTTGCCAATCAGGGGGTGTTTCTTGAACTCCTCTAGTTCTCCCAGCAAGCTCTGACAGATGGGAAGCTGTTGGTCCAAGCACGAAGAGTTGGTTTTTCTTACTGTATCTACTGTTGTACACGTTTCTAAGAAGAAAAAGAGCATGGAAATGTCTTCTGTGAGAACCAAGTGTTTTTCTGGCTCTAGCTGCAGCTTACATCTGCCTTCAAGTTGCAGCTTAAAAAGCAGCACTTCCCAAGATGTCACTCTGCCTCATGGTGGCTACACAGCAATTCGTGTAGCGTGCACATACAGCTGTGGTCTTCTGCCATACTCAGCAACAGAGAAGAATCAACTGCAGAGCCTTATGCACCTGCTGTACAAGACCATGGAGGGCTCTGGTCACCCATCTGGCCAGGTGTACTGGCCCACCCTGAAGCCTAATACCTGGGAGGGAACCATAGGTGTAGAAAGCTGTAGCAGATATGCCGCAAACAACAGTCCATGCGCTGCCATACGGACATCTTGCGACGTAGCAAGAGGTGGGACAGGGGAGAACAGCACAGAAGTAAACTGGGAGCATGTTTTTCTTTCTTTTTTTACTTCCCAAGTGATATAACCACTTCACTGAGATCATAGGCTGTCCCTCTTACACAGATCAATGCTCAGCTGCATTATAGCTTTTTGCTACTTCACTCCTCAATGCCAACATCTACCGACAAGCCCCTAGCCTGGCCAAGCCAAGCCAAGCCAAGCCAGGAGTCCAGGCTCTTCATCCCTCCTGCTCCTCACAAGGGCAACCAGAGCATTTTAGTGCCATTTCAGCTCTGCATTGTGCCCAGCCAAGACACCAGCTGCTCTTCAAATCTGCCACCAGGAATCACTTGGATTTTTAACAAAACTGTCATCAAGACAGTGAATTCACAGAGGGGTTTTTCTTTCTCAAACACATCCTAAGGAGAAGAACCCAAAGACTCTGTGATGGTCAGGTTCCCTGGAAGCCATGTGCTTTAGGCAAGGACAGTCAAGGGATTTGCTAGTTAATTTCCTTGGTTGTCCTTGCAGCTTAAGAAGCTAAAGGTGAGATTTAAATAGCAGAGAAGATGAGTTATATAGATTTAGAACATGCATGTTCTGGATTTTGTAAGCATTTGCTATATTTAGGGGAGATTTCCAACAGCCCAGTAAAAGTGCTTAATACCTAGTTTCTTCTAGTGACTCAATTATCTTTGCTTTTAATTGTGTGGGTTAAACAATATTATGCTGGAATTGTCCATTAGAAGTTGTATTTCAAGCACCAGGAGAGAGAGATCTCATGCAGAGGGAGTCATGCTGCGGTGACACAGTGTGGCAATGTGTCTTATCACCCTTTCTTCATGCAGTGTCAGTTGGACTGAATTGGCACTGGTGCGCTGGCTGGCTCCTAACTCTAAGGCAAAGCAAATTTTGAAACCAGGACCAAGTAAAATAGGTCCAAGACTTGGGTTATGAGCAAGGAGATATTAAGCCAGGCTAATTAGCCCTGGGGTCTACCTCCAGTGTGAAACTGTCCCCACACACATGAAACAATTCAGCCTCACCAAGCAAGAAGCCTGAGCTCCATGTCCATGCCACAGCATGGGAAAGCACATATCCTGGCTCAGTCCTGGCTCTCACAGCAAGCCTACAGCAAAAATCATGGCTCTCAAGAATCCCATTCAGCTACTCCTCTCCCAGATTTTATTGTTTTTGGGAACCCACCACAGGCCAGTAACAAATTATGCAGATAGGAAAGCTTTTAAAAACATGCTTCTAAAAATTCAGGTGCCTGGTCAAGAGCCCCATACTTTTACTTTTGGTACAAATGACTTGTCTTTTTCTTGGGGCCCTCTCCTTTTCTTCTTCCTCTAGTTTTATTTCTTAGTCTTTCTGTCTTTCCTGTGAAAGAGAACTGGGGGGCTGTTTAAACATCATTAAAGCCAACTACTTCTCACAGAATATATGCTTGCAGGAATAACCCCACTGCACTGGGGACAAATAGATCCTGGTCCCAGAGCTGTCATCACAACCATATGCTTTGTACTGTGTCTCTGAATGGATTTGTCCCAAGGTGAATACGATAATGCTTTAAAGTATTGCATTTGTTAAGTATTCTGTCAGGAATGTAAATCAGAACAGGACAGCATCATTTCTGCTGTGCAGCCAGGATCCTAGCTGGATTCTAAAGCCTCATGAATGGCAGTGGTGGGGACTGAACATCACACCACATCCCCTCCTTGATGGTGAGGAGGAGCTCAGGCCCAGCTTATGGGAAGATGTTCCCAAACTAGTGCTCACGAGCCCTGCCAGGGTCAAGAATCCAGACATACAAGCAGAGGTAAGGGCTGCAATCCTACTAGTGAGGACAGAAACAAAGCAAAACAAAACAAAGGCCGTGGGATCACTAGCGTAATGTGTTTTCTAGATAAGTTACTCAAGGCAGCCTTGCACAAATTTCATCATCCCTTGAAGGACTTGTGAGCTTGTGCTTCTTTGGGGAACCATAGCAGCATGGGCACCCAAGTATTTCAAGTCTGACAAAGCCAGACTGTGCCTAAACTTCACCACATCATTTAAAGTTCAGGATGTGGCTGGTTGGGCATTACCAGAAAGAAGCAGACACAAAATCTGAACTCTCCCCAAGTTTGGGAGTACTCAGATCCCTGCATTCACTTCAGTTTCCTCTCTGGCTTTGTCTGGGAATGTTTGTGCCAGCAACCTACAGAAGAAAATGAAGTCCATTGCACACAGATGCTTGGCCAGCTCTCAGTAATGAAACACGTCTTTATCGTCCACAATTTTTGATTTAAGGAAGGGGCAAAACTGCCCACAGTTTGCAGAGAAAATAAAATATATAAAAAAAGAAGCAAGCCTCAGTGCTTAGGTTGTGAAATGCAGCTTCCTCGGGACAATAAAGACGTGTTTCATTATGGAAAGTGGCCGACCATCTGTGTGTTTTTGCCTCGTATCCCTCAGATCTGGGAAGTAACAAGGCCAGTTTTGCACTCACTTTGCTGACTGTAACTGTGCTGACGTGTCTGACTTTGTAAACATTGCCAGCATTTTTGGAGCGAAGACCACATGCCTCCTGCTCCTCTGGGCACGCTCGTCCCGTGGGGTGCGGGGAGCCCTGCTGCTTCCCGTCCTGCGGGCAGAGACATTTGGCATGTCATCTGTCTGTTATGAGTTGTTCTAAAGGACTGTTCCCTGTGTGACTGGCAGCCTCTGGGATGTCTGAAATCATCTCAGAGGAGTAACACTCATTCTGTTTGCAGGGCGAGGCGTGACACCCTACCTTGGGATGAAGCGATACTAGACAGACGGCGCTTTGCTGCTGAAATCCTGCTGTGCCTCCATGCGTGCTGCCCCACTGTTTGCTCTGCTCATACTGGTTTTCAAGTAAGGGCTTGTTGGACAGATGCATGTGGAGCTGGATGCTTCCTGTCTGTACACAGTACATGGCAATGGCAGTAAAGGTGCCCTTGTTGCCTCTCATCCCCTAGCACTGCCCAAAGCTGCCCATTCATTGTCTGGCCCTTGCCTCACTTGCTGACACTGCCCACCAAGGCTCCTGCTTGAAGTGAGACTTTCCGAGCTGTGGATGCTTCTGCCTACACCCCTGGGCAGACCTTTGCTTGGCTGCTTGTGCTGAGGAATAGAGAAAAAGGTCTTCGACACAGGAAAATATGGTGCTTCCCTCTCAGAGGCTGCTTCTTCATATCAGCCACCGCACCTGACCTGTGAGGACTGGCTGGAAAAGAATCAGTGCCCCCACCATGATCTCTAGCCAGAGCCATGAATTCTTAGCCAGACCGAACTTGTGTGGTTGCAGCAATGGGCAGGGTGGTGCTAGAGGAGGCTGCCATGGGAAGGGAAGGCTGTTTTTTGTGTGAAGAGTGGGATGGAATGGAGGGATGGAATGGAAGGTGAGATGTCCCAGGGCTGGCTCCATTTTGGGGTCAGGTTATTCTCGACATGGGAGGTTTCACCTCTCATATCTCACCTGTTGAAGGCCAAACCATCATGCAGATCATTGGCTTTTACATTTTTAAACATAGCCTTTTATGTTTCTGGCTCACTGTGTAGTCTATATGTCCATCTATCTCTGATGCTTCCTATTGCTATCCAAGTGCCAAGGCTGCTACTGGTTAGGAAAAAACTTCGCCAGTTTCAGAAGAGACAGAGCTCTGGGAAGAGTAACAGTTTATACTTACCCAACATGATTGAAGATGTACCAAAATCTACTCAGGCTGCTCCAAAAGCCATCAAAGACAGCATAATGACTCCAGCTGTGACCATCAGCCTTCAGATCAGGTCCTAAATGAAGCCATGTGAACTATATGTGGTCAGAAGAAACAGAGCTCTAAGTGCATAATGTGGCAAAGATATGACATTTTCCAAACAGCGGGTGAACGTATTTAAAACAAAAAAAGGAGAGGAGAGGAGAGGGAGGAGAGGANAGGAGAGGAGAGGAGAGGAGAGGAGAGGAGAACAGCAAAGATTTCCTCTGTGTCTGTTCTGAATGGCTCAAAAAGGGTCATACAGCACCAGGAGCCCTCATTTCTAAACATGACACAAGGAGCTGATATTGGTGTTTACACAGTCGTTTTAGAGAAGAAAGAGAGTTTAATCTCAACAGCACCCCACCTACAAGCGTGCCTGGATATCATTATTGGCAGGTGCATGTAATCACAAAAACACCAATCAAATAATAGAAACATTAAGTTTCAGCTCAAGATCAAAAGAAAGAACCAAAACCTCTACCCTAGCTCAGCCTGATGTGTCAGCCACATGCCTCAATACCTATAGCTTCAAGATCACCATTCCTTCCTCCAAGGCACATATGTTCAGCTCTCTAGGAAAGCTAAGGAACTTCTCGGCCTGGGCCCCCACCTGTAAAATCAGTCAGCAGCAGCATTCCTGTGAGCAATGCAATGAAACCAAGCTTGGGGAAATTTCTGGATGGTGAGGTCTTGTAAAGGGCTATATGCAAAGCTCCAGGAGCAGTACAGCTCGGGTAACCAATACTGTTGAGCAGATGTCCAGCCATGCCTGCTGAGAGTCTGCAATACCCCTTTGGAGCTAGAGAAGGTTGAGCAGGAGAGTCAGGGAGAGACGGGTGACAAGGCAGCATTATTAAAAGTGGGAGAGATGGTAGCATGCCACTGATTAAAAATAAATGTCCTTCCAAGGCTGGAGTCACCTGCCCATCATTTAGATAATTTTAAAACTAGATTATATAAGGAATTGAAGAAGACATGGCCTGGATCAGTCCTTCACTGGGATCCCAGAGAAAATCTTGAGATAGGATTTAATAGCTTTTTTCCCCCAGTTCTAATTTCCATTAAGTGGAAGACTTTGTTTCTGCCAAAACCAGAACGCAAGGTTTCTTTGAAATTCTTGGCTAAATGCTCCTCTCTTCGCACCAGGAGAAGCATGAATTTAATTCCACAGCAATCACTGGAGCACACCAAGGGCCTCTGGTGTTCAGGCCTGCCTGATGTCCCCGCCATGTCTCCTGTTCCAGCCTTCACACAGACAATGCTCATGTCTGTCCAATGCACTGAGCAGCTGCCCTGTCACCAGGGAAAAGTTGGTCCCTGTCTCCATCAGGCTACAGTGTAATGTTTTATTCTTTCTAAACTAACTAGTTGCTGGACCACTAAAACTGGCATTTTAGAGTCACTAAATTGCAGCTGCTTGGCATAGTTCACCCAGACAAGCAAGGAAAAAGCAAAGAGAGCAAGGGATTTGTGCACACAGTGTCCAGGTCAACAGTGGTTTATTAGGTCCCATTAACCATATGGTCACGATTATAATAAAAGTCTGAGTTATGGCCAGTGACATGTGCAAACCACCCCCCCACCTCAAAAGCCAATATATATATGATGGGTGTAGATTCAATGTGAACACAGACCTATATCACAGGAGTTTTTTAACCCTTTCTGGTCCCTAGGGGAAAGGCAGAAAGACATTAACACAACCAGGTTATGTCTGATAACTCTCCAGGTCAGCAAAGCCTCTCAAAAAATAGAAGTTCTCCTGTTACTGCTCTCCTTTCCTTCAAGTATTTGCTGTAACTTTTTGGGCTGGGAGGCCATTGTCATACCACCAGGCCCCAGAAATTAGGGTACTTTTCCTTTTTGAGTGGGCCCAGCTCCTGCTCCCTCTCCATCTGCCTCGTGAAGAACCTGAGTGGTTCTTCTGAGCTGTGTGAGTGTAATACGGAGCAGAATTTGCCCCTGCATATTTCTGAGCAGTTTTGTAATGGCAGAGCTCTGGACTGAAACACCTGCGTGGTGACCCTTGCAGGTGAGAAAATATTCTTGGTGGTGTGAAGACATCCCTTTTCTTTAGTACTACTCACGGAAAATGCTCAGAGTACTCTGCTGGTGTGTAATGATTGGACATATGAGATGCCAAGGCTCTTCAGCTATCTTATGGGTCAAAGAGCCAAGGTAAAAACAGGCACTGGTTCGCATAAGTGATAACACTGGTGACAGAGCTAGAAAGAAAATTCAGACATCATGAGTAAGAAGAAGCAGAAAAAATTTCAGACATATTTTCCTGGCCAGGCCAGAGAAAGCAACAGTGAAAAGGAACATGCAATTAAAAAAATTCTTTCCATTTTAATCATTGCGGAAGTTATTAATCCCTGGAATGAAATTTAAATGTGTGACTTTTTGCTTAGGCAATGTGTCTTTGAAACAGAAAGACCGAACTGGCTGCGAAGGGCAGTGGCTCCTCCTGGGCTGCCTCCACCGCGCTACGTGGCAGCAGCAGGTCTGCGGCTCCCTCTCCTGCAGCTGTGGGAGGCTGGGACAAGGCTCGTTTGCCCTCAGCCTCCCACAGCTACAGACCAGGGACACAGAGGCCTGGAGACCCATGCAGAGCCCACAGCCAACCCAGCACCATCCCTCCAGCTGCTGCTGATTCCAAGCCCTCGGGAGAGGCGATGGTACTGGCAGCTCTGCCATGTTGAGTCTGGCTCTTTGCCTCAAGTCTACGAGATAGCTCCAATGAAATCCACACTCTGTCCTGTCTTTCCAAGTGATTAATTTGCTGGAGAGGTTATCTTCTCTCCGTGCTCCTTCCTTAGCCTGCACGTTAGCATCTTGTCCTCTTGTGTGAACACACACCAGGCAGATCTCCAGCTCTTGTAAACTGGGACATGTCTAGCGACACCCCACCCTAGTTATGCCCTTTGACCATGAACAATGATATTATAAAAATATTTCTATTTCCTGGCTCTGGGGAGAATCCAAATCTAGCTCTTCACGTTTTGGATACATCATCACTAAGGCATGGAAGGACTCCCCCGCCTCTATGTCACTGTAACAGGGCTCATCTGAAAAGCGACAGAGTTTGTGCCCTGATCAAGGCTTGGAGTGAGGCTGGTGGCAGAGAGCAGGCGTATGCAGCAAGGCACAGATGGTCCCTGCAGGCAGGGGATGAGTGGCTATGGTGAGTGTTGAAGAAGATCTGGAATTTGGGAAAGATTATAACTACATGCAGCAGTGGTCAACATGTGAAGCCCACTGGGGACAATACCCGGGTTTGTTCTCTCCTCAGGCATCTTAGTAGTCTGCAAAGCAAACTCTGCAGCCAAACAATTCCCAAAGTGCCTCCATCATGCCTAAACCACGTACTTATCCATCCTCTCTCCCGAAGTGGCTGCATGTTCGGCCTCAGCCCAAAGTCACGCAAAACTCAGCTGTTAGCACTTATCCGAGCACCCCATCCTGACAAACAACTCACCCGTCCCCTCCCTTCAGCAGCTTCCTAAATCTCTGTCCAGAGGAGTGATTTGCCTCAAGGATTCAGTTCTCTTGGAGAAAAGGTCCCGGTCAGGAGCTCGGCTCACCTTTCCATCCCTGGGAGCTGGAGAATTTCAGACAGCAAATCCTAGGACATAAATAAAAGTTTGGTTGAAACTTGGAAAGTGCCGGACGTGCAAGGAAATGACCTAAAAGGTAAAAGTCAAAGATAAATAAGAACAGTTCATGTAAACTGTGTGCTCATCTTAACAATAAACAGAGCGGCTGCCGCAGAGAAACTTGAAAGGGCTCCACTCTGCAAAGATGAATGGTTTGCTGAGCCTGCTCTGGGCTCCGTTTGAGGGGCTTCAGCATGAGTAATTGGGTGTGAGAAGCACTGGCTCACCAGGGCCGGAGCAGGCGAGCTCCAGGGAGAGGAGTGTAATGATCACTGCGGTTATTTATTGTTTCGTTTGCTCATTAGCTTGGCATCACCTTAAGTCTCCAGCCGCAGCACGTGACAGCTTTGAACTGGCGCCCCGGGTGTCGCGGACACTGTGACATGCGGTTTGATGTGTGCCCCGCAGCTCCCGTAGGATTTCCGCTCTCCGCTCTGCTCAGCCCAGCCGTCCAGCTGGGGATAAATCACCCTTCCCTCCCCAGAACAGCTCAGGGCTTTATTGGTATTATCTATCATTGTATAGTCCTCGTCTGGACGCGTGCAAGCTTACTGTCTCTCAACAGTGAGGGCAGGATTTCAGAGTGCTAGGAGAGCTAAAACATGGGAACTAAAGCCTTATGGGTTTCCCCAGGCTCACTATTCATCACAGGCAGCGTGCGGAACTGGAGACAGGCCTGGGATGTAGCATGGTTGGCTCTGGCTGAAGGCTCTTTCCTGCAGAGGGGCAAGCTCTGCAGAAAGCACCGCTCCCCAGGAGCGTGGCAGAGTCAGTTCTACTCTCTGTGGCTCTTGGCTGGAGGCTGGCTGAACTTGCACTGTCTTTAACTCGTCAGCAAGGGCAAATCTTCCTTGCTGGCACTGAGTGGTGTTGGAGACAATGCAATATTAAAAGACAAGCCCAAGGAGAAAAGAGGAACTTACGGAAAAACTGTCAGTCCAGGGACACCTGCTCCAGTCCAAAACAGCTGCACAAATGCCAGTTGACTGCTTTTAAATGTAACATATAACAGGCTTTGGTCCAACATGTTACGGACTTCAGCAGGCCATCTGCACAAAGGGAGACTGCCAGTATCAACATCTCGTGCCATTAGCAACATTCATTCCTTTTATTTGGCTCCAATTTTTCCCTAACCTAAAGAAAGCCTGTGTTACAAGTGACAGAGACCACAGGCTTCCTTATGCCGCCCTGATGTGACTCGTGATCATGACAATGTGTCATGTGACTCCCATGATAAAATACAAGCTCAGGCAAACTACATTGGCAGGAGAATGCCAAGAAAACACCTCTGTGGCTTGAGAAAGGTGAATGAGATCCCAAACTGCCACACTGCTGTAGCATTTACACTGTCCTTGTTCCCTAGCGGATCTGAGATCTGGTCCGCTTGGCTTTCCCTCACTTCTCATTAAAAGGTTTTGACCATGTTCTGTTAATGGCTTGCTAGACCCTACTGCTTAGGGTGAGCATTAGGAAAATATTTATGATCAGAAATGGGCACATCATCAAACGTGGGTAGGCAGATGCATTGCCCAACCTCCTATATCCTAGTGGTGAACATCAATTAATGGAATGAGAATTCAGTGGTAAAGGAAACACGGGAACTCCTCTCTTCCTCCTTTCAGAAAAAACATTCGGCTAGCAAAAGCTGATGTAAACAACTAAATGTTTCAAGATGCAGTAAAAGGCATCAGGCTTTCAGTTCTGCTGGGGGAAAATTCGAAAGTCCTCTGCCGAGAAATCTGTGTACTTGGACAGGGAAAATTAGAGATTACAGGCAAGAGACTTTTAGAAGCTCCTAGTTGTTGGTAAAGAGCTCAAGAGATCTAACACAGAGAACAGCCATTAGCACATGGCTTGGCCATAAGGGCAAACTCAAAGTCAGTAATATGTCCAGGGGGATGGATGAGAGACACATTAGAAGGCAAAAAGGTGCTTTTGATGCTATGGAGCCACTCACAAATACAAGGTGGTTTTTCTGTGATAGCCTACCCAGGAGACATCCCCCTAACTTCTCTGGAGACAGAACTACAATGCTCTCATGTGCTATTCTGAGCATCCATCCTGGCACAACCATCCTGCAAATGCCTCTGTAGTCTCACCAGCAGTTTTCAAGCTTTAGATAACGCTGACAACTTTTATCCTGATTTCTCCCTAACTCCCTTCCCACCTTCCCATCCCAGCTCAATGCAACACAAGCAGCAGATCTCCCTTCTCAGGGCTGTTTTCCCATTTCTTCCTGTGATGCTCTGTTCTGACATGTGCCCCACATATGGGCCAGTGTTTGGCCCCCTGGCGTTGCAGGCAGGGGGGCAGCTGCATGGCATGGATGATACCCTTATTAACACACTTCCTCTCCACATTCTTGAACTGGATGTCTCTGAAATGCTTTGGGTGGCAGTCTCAGTTCCCTGCCACCCCTCCTGCACCGGCACAGAGGATTACTAGGAAGGGCAAAGCCAGGTTTTGCAACAGTGGCTCCATTCCCTGCTTTCTAGCTGTGAATGCACAGTGGCTCTGCATCTGGGCTTCCTCCACTGTTCCACCTGGAGCCATCCAGGTGAGTGTGGACGCAGTACCCAGGTAAGTGGACCCCAAAGAGGCCCCGGAAGCCTGTAGCAAGAGTGCTCCAGCTGAAAAACCCAAGTGCACCTCTGTGATGCTGGCTGACAGACACATTAAAGGCAGCTATTTCAGCTCCTTGGAGCCAGATGCCTCCTCCTTCCTCTGCTGGGCAGAGCCGGCTCAGCATGGAGTTTTCTCTCCCATTTCCTAGGGATGTCAGTCAAAGCCAGGCTCTTGGAAGTTCAAGCGTGGCCAAAAGGAAGCAGATTTCAAAACACACCCCTCCCTCCATTCCCCCCTTCCTAGGCCTTTTGTTTCCAGTTCCCCCTCCTCCCATCAAAGAAAGAAACAAGAAAAGATTCTGGAGTCACCAAGCCATGATCTATCATTCTTTCAGGGGAGTTTCTTCTAATATTAATCAACACAAGCCTCTCTCCCTGCCTCTCCTGCCCCACGGGAACAGTGGGCTGGGAAAGCTCAAGCGGGTTTCAAATGGATCTTGCGGCGAAATTCCTTAGTTCTCAGTGTCAGTGCAGTTGCCAGGCTTTCTGAGATTCTTGGAAGTTAAATGAGATTCACTGCCTATTGCCTAGTGCCATGAAGGAACAGGACACCCAGAAACTCCTCTGTTTTTTGCAAATTAGGGCCAGAGTCCCTGCTTCGCTGCAATTGTCCCCAGTGAAGAAGGTGAGGCTCCATCTGGGAGCTGATGACACTTTCTGTATTTTGCTTTTCAACTCTGAACTGGATTGCAGAAGCATAAAGATTATCCTATATATGTCAGCTGCTGACAGACCTCCGCGGGTGGCTTCAAAGTGACACAGAGTGAAAGTACAATTTCTCAGGCCACTTTTTCCCCTCGATGTCTCAGAGAGTTCCAGCAGATCAGCACAGGAGTGAGTTGTTTTCCTCTGTGTGCCCAGCGGTGACAGCTTTGCACTAGGACATGAGGGAAGTCTGGGCTGTTTGGAGGGTGCAAAGGGACTGAAGAGATGCAGAGAAGTTGCCCTGTCCTGCAATCTCTGCCCCAAGTACAGCATGAATGCCTCTGGTGTTAAGCTCTGCAGATGAGCCAAGGAATGTCCTCAGTGGCTGCCAAGTGGGACACTCCTGTCTGTGCAGTTCAAGATGCTGGCTGGCCTCCCCTCAGGCCAGGGCTTGGGCCTGTAGATGGCAAGAGGCACACAAAGAACTTCCAGCTCATCCTTTCCCAGAGGTAAAGCAGGTGTCCAGTCAGTGGAAATTAAAACCACGACTCCATCACTGCTGATCTCGCTGTTTTGCAGAACATCATTTGCAAAACTTTGCACCCAGGCTGTTGAAGTAATATTGTCACTAGATTTACTCCAGTCCATTAAAACCATAGTGGTGGTTCTCTAATCTTTCATGAACCCTTGCCAGCTCTGCTGACTTCATGGATTTTGGCACCATCTCTGCCCTCACATCCCTTTGACTTTTTATTTCTTTCATTATTTATTTAGTTTAAGCATTAAGAATCACTAAGCAACTGTGTTACTAGTTCTCCTGATAGCTCTAAAAACACAATAGATGAGGGAGAGCAAAGGGAAATCTTCCAGAATCCTTCAGGAGAACCTGGGTGCTGAAGCATAAGTGGACTGCACCACCCATGAAAGATCTCCTGAGAGAGACAAACCAAGTCACAGCAGAAGAATTTTCTGATAAAATAGTGTGACCTCCTGAACACTTTGTTTACGACAGCTAATTCATCTGACGTATAAAGATGGTAACATGAATCTCCTCCACTACCAAAAGTAGGGACTCTAAACTTACAGAAGTCTCCTTCTGATGACAGATAATCTGGTAACAATCCCTTCAGTATATGCTACCAGGAACAAAGGTGTCCTCTCTAGATCATGAGCTCCAGAATACTCTAGCCATATTTCATTCACTTTTTATCTCAGTCTAAAGGGAGATGATTTCATACTCCCTGATTTCTGATTTTCATTCCCATGGAAAAATACATCATATTCGATTTTTTCTAGCTATAATAATAATTGTGCTGGAGTTTCAAAAATACTATTTGATTTGATTTGTTTTATCATTTCATTTATTTGTATGTTCTTCTTGCTTCCACTATTTCATTGCACTTCACCATTAACACATGCTGGACACACACTTGGAAGTAGTGTAAAAAGGATAGGAAATATAATGTAGAAAGGAAGGAAGACAAAATGGTATTTTGAAATTTGACACATTTCCAAAACCAGAAGCAGTGTTTTTCTGAAACAAAAACTTTTATAAATGTCTGAAATTATCTTAAAATTCTGCTTCACTGAAAATTATAAACATATTAGTTTTCAGTTTTCGTTTAGACAGAAAGGAAACTGATCGGTGATGACATCTCCTGTACAAGCAGCATTCAGAGGCTGAAGCAGCCTTCGGTCTACGTCTTTAAGAAGGAGGGATGACAAGGGTCTGGCGTGCAGTGGCTGTTAGCATTTCCAAGATGCTTTGTATTATGGCAGGGCAGAAGAGTTGACAGTCTCTTCTCAGTTCTGTGGTTAGCTGACTACAGGCATGCAGTCATTACTTTATATTAATGTGAGATGTGAACATTGTTTTGCTGGTTGTAATTATTCTCCAAGTGGTACAACCCTAAAAATTACAGCCTTGGAGGATCTTTTCCTCTGTAGTTCTTCCTGGGAGTCGCTGCCTGGGTCGGTTCCCAATAATGAGATTTTCTAAGGAGGCTGGGAATGTATTGATTGATTTATTTGCTTTTGGATGCTAATTAACTTTGATGTTCGGCAGCCACACTCCTGGCTGCCATACTGCATGCAGGGAAACAGCAGAGCTGGGCCTCCATTTAGGAACAGGACCGCTGTGAGGGTCAGATGGGAATAAGTGTCACTGGTTTGTGTTGCATTTACTTCCTGAGCCAGAAGCAGAAACCTTTCTGAAGGGCCCTTCTTTTCACAGGACACGCCAATGAACAGGAGCAGGGGAGTCCCTGCACACCAGGCTTACATAGTATGGGCAAGGCAGACGGAAATGCCACAGTGTGGGGCTGCCTTCCAGTCAACTGGGAGTGAGAACTGTCCACCTCCATCCAGGGAGCTGTACCTTCTGGCAAAGGTCCTGCAGCCACTAGGGCCTCCAACTTCCACCCTGACCAGAACAAAAGCAAGGCAAAGACATCGGAAACAATTGCTTAAGCAGTGATGAAAGGGACCAGCCTCCCTTTATCTCCACAAAAGACACTGTGTCATCAGTCCTTGCACCATATTTCAGCACTATTCTCTCCACTGAGCCTGCCAGTGAGGAGTTGTGCAGCTGTGCAAGCAGATGTGGTGATGGGTTCAGTGTTGTTGAGTCTAAGGTTTGGATGAAACCCAAGTGGCTTCTCTCACACAGGCTAGAGCCATCAGCAGTGATGACCTCTGGTAACACTCAGCTCTCAACGGGGTCATAACCAGAGCCTTCCCCTCCATCACCACAGCCCCTCAGTATGCACTGAAATGAGGTGCTGGAAAGCCAAGAAGCACACATGAGCCCTGCTAGGCTTCGGGATCATGTTGCTATGGCACACTAATCCTCAGGCCAGCAGAGGAAATTTAGAAAGGAATATAGTTGGCTAATGCCACACACAGATGTTCTTTCCTCAGCCCAACACTGACAAACACACCAAAGGTGTCTGGCCTTCAGCTAGGGTGCACAGTGCACTTCAAGGTCCAAGTGAAACTGCAATGTTTCAAACTCTTTGCATGCTGGAAGTGCAAACATATTTTTCCTCTTTACTGCCTCCCTTTCCCCTCTCTTCTGGTTTTGTCTTAGTGTACATCAGGGAAAAGTGAAATAGGAGTGGAGAGATGCATTTATTCTGGTACTGCTAAAGAGAGATGGCCTCTTTTACAGGGGAAACAACCCTGTGCTTACAGAATACCATTTCAAGAGCTGTAACTCTTAAATGTTTACATGATGCTGCATCTACTACAGCAACACATGTGATACCCACATTTCTGGTAGCAGCCTCTTCAGCCATCATTTTGCCACACACATAAGTCAGCAAGACCTCCTGCGTGATGCTATTGGAGCTTTGGCTTTGTGCCTCTCCTCCAATCAATTTATACCACACTCTTAGTATTTAGCAACTTGCCACAGTGCCAGAGCCAAGCCATAAATCCCTTATGGGGACTTATGCCATAAATGTCCACTTGGACCTCTACACTGGGACAAATCAGGCCAACCTCTGGGGCCACCAGGAAGTGGCCCCTTCTCCTAGTCATGCAGTCACCCTTAGGGTGGAAAGGGCCAGGTGCCTACTGCTGCTGCTTAGGAAGGACTCAATCTGTCTGGAGCATGGTGCTGTTGTTCAGCCACAGGATACAACATGCTACCTGTCCTTTCAGTCGTGTACAACTCCGGATAGTGGCCCCAGTTATCAATAGGTGACATAAGGGTTTGAGATCTGGACACAGCTTGGTAGCTGCCTTTTTTATGTCATATCTTAAAAGCCAGTCTACAAATGATGCTACAGAAGAGGTGAGTGAGGAGAGCCCTAGTTAACCTGGACAATTCACTCTTGAGCATGATGTAGAGAGCCTCACTGAACTTAGAGTGAGACAACTGAAGCTCTGCCCTCTGGGGAGGGATCCAGCACAGACAGATGGCCCAGTGGAGCGAAGTCAAACAGTTTTCACATTGCAGCAAGAGGTGGCAAGATGAGAACAGGCAAGAAAACTGTGGAGACACCTGTTCCTGCTCATGACATGAAAGCAGCAGAGAGCTGCTGCTGCTCATCAGCAGGGTGGATGCCATTATCCTTCTAGAGAGCAGGCGAATAGTAAGGTGTAATCATTCATTCATGGTAAACTGATCTTTGGTCTCCTGCTTCCTCTCTCTTTCTAATCCTGGCCCTGATCTCCCATGATTATTCAGATATCAAACTCCTCTTTAGCTGCCATGATGTGCGCTAGAAATCCAGCCATGGGACAACAGTCTGAGCTTAGGGACAGATTAGTGGGTGCTATGGGATCGTTCATTGAGCTCTCAGACAATGAAAGGACAGTTTTTTCCAAACCTTGTTACTGACTGCCAAATTTAATGAAGATACATATTGGGACAATCAGCACTTTAGGTGGTGAGACCATCAGTTGTCTTCTGCAATGAAAAGGGCATTTTTTTCACCCCTCTAGTTACTGAAGCTCATTGAGAGAGACTGCAAGAGATTAATTACCCCAGCTGAAAAGTCTGGACCTGCTAAATCTCGTAGGGTGGCTAGCTGGGCAGCACTATTGCAACACAAAGATGACTCAGCCACATAGCATCTTTGTTGGCATCCCATTAACTGCTGTGGGGATGATTATTTCTTTATTGCTAAACCAAGTCTGTCAGTGGCTTGGGGCATTTCTATGAAAAATGTAAGAGAGGAGGAATAATAATTCAAAACATGTCAGACCAGAAAGCCATGGCTCATCATATCAGACTCCTTCTGCCTGAAAATCAACCAGTTCAGATCGTTCAGAGTGGGTGAACCAGTGCCACACATGCTCATGACTTCACCGAAGGCAGTGCATCCTGCCAGGAAAGCAGGATCTTCTCATACAAGTGTCCTTACAAATATAGAAACAGAGGAGAGCAGAGTGATTCTCAGAGTAGAAGCTTCATCAGCAGAACTGACTCAGAAGAGAAATTTGCTTTTCAAAGTTTTCCAAGAGGCGTCAGCTGCTCCTGAGTGAAGTGATGCTAGCAGGCAGCGTCCAAGTTACTTTCTCACTGTGGGAATGAACCGAACCCTTTTAAAACTGTTTTGACTGTAACCAAGGAATTAGAGAGATGGATGAAGCCAGCCGAAAGTGTGACAATCTCCTAAAGGCATACAGATGGTGAGCAGACACTGCAAACTGATTCACTTTGAGCGATCACTTTCCTGAAGCACATTTTGGACAGTTTTCAACCTCTCTGAGGACCTGAAGAAACCCGTAACTTCTCCAAGGCAAAATGAGGGGTGGGAAGGGAGAAGGAAAAAAAGCGTGATTTTTCTTTGAAATGCACATTCACGTATAGTTAGTTATTTATTTGCCCTTTGACATTGAGAGAAGCTCATCTCCAAGAATAATCACCCGTGGCTCAGCCCAGATGGAGGTGGGCTACAAATTTCATTGCTAGTGCTAACCATGAAAAGATTTTCCCGTTTTACCAGAAACCACAATCTCCCATAGTTCCCAGACTGTTCAAGTGATGTATAGCTTGGTAATTGTCCTGAAAGATAAGGGAAAGCCTCCTCTGTGGTTGCATTTGATATTGGCCTGATGTATGGGATTGCTCAGCGCCGGCTCGGTGGAGGGTGTCTAGAGACAGTGTGGAATATGCTTCTGTGCCTCTTCTCACAGAGTTTTCTGGGGAAACTCTGCTGGTGGCAAGCAGGACCCTGAGGGTTGAAAATTGCTTTCCCACATCTAACATCCCTTTCATAGCAGTCTTAGTCAGTTTTTGGCATGAAGACTAGAATTAAAGAGTTGTTTATAGCTGCTCCAGAGCCTCCTCTGGAGTGCTACCACCCCTGTGGCACCCCTGCACCAGGGACTAAGGGGAGCTGCTGAGACAGCTCAAAAGGGTAGGAGTGAAATGGGGCATGGCGGGGAAAGTCTTGCAAGTGGAAGAGGGCAAAATCTTCTGGAGAGGGAAACCTTCACCCACTGGAAGTGACAGAACCTCTTTTTCTTGTGTCAGAGGAAGTGACAGTGTACAAACCCCTCATCGACTAACTATTAGAAACACTGGTTGTTGAAAATCCAGCTAACCAGATGAAGCCTGATACAGAAATCTTCCAGCTTGGTGCTATATGGAAGAGACGGACCACTTAAGATTTTCAGATAAAACTCTGTGATGTCTGTTTTTCCACTTTCCAGAGACAAACGGGGATCCTGTTAATAATTTGTGGTAAGATTGTCCAAGCAATCAGGACAAGCAGCCGCTAGATGGCATGTCCATCCTCAGCCAAACTCGGCATCTGACAGCCGTGAAAGTCCAAGATACCCCGCTCATCCCATGTAAGCACAGCAAAAGGATGATATATTGTCTCAGATCCACTCCGCGCTGGCACACTTCGCAGTTATTTTGCATTGGGGATCTGCAATCTGATGAACATTCCTCTGTGATTTTAAAAGGATTTAAAAATAAGCTGCACACAGATTTTGCCAACTTGCTCTCACTAGTTTCAGTGAAGATGTACTAGGCCTGCAAAGAGCATTTATGTGCAAAACAGCTCGTAAAAAGAAATACACAGCGCTTTGTTCTCCCACAGGAGGGCTAGTGAATTATTTGGATAGAACCCACATGAAGTAAGACGTTATTGGTAGATACTATTTTCCAGATCCTCAGCTGCTGTTATGTGGTATACGTCCCTCGTTTATACTAACTGAGAGTCTAGTCTCTAGGTCTCCAGATCAGAATTAAGCAAGACACCAAGCAGTCTTTGGAGAAAGGAGCTTTTGTTTGAGGGGACTGCCAAACACATTAGATTTGGACAACTTGCTCTCAGAGATCTAATCTCAGAGGAACTGGCAGAACAGAAAAGGCCCTGAAACAGGAGTGAATCAAGCACATTAGCACATTTATGCCTTAAGCCACAGTGTTTTCCATGTAGCTGCAAATATCCGAAGTCTTTAAAGCAAAGACTGCCAGTGTAGCTTCTGTCACTGAAAAACTGGCTTACACTATACATAAATTGAAAAAGAATCCAAGCTGATGGATTTCCCTATCAAGTAATTCTTATATACTGAAAATAAATTGGGTTCTAGTGCAAAAAAGCTTAAATCACCTCTCCCCTCCCTGAATTTTTTCAACTACAATATGAAGAAAGTTTAGAAGTATCCCTTGCCTTTTTTGTTTCTGCACAAAGGCAAAGAGTATGCTCTTATGTGGTGCTATTTTGAAATTTAATTCAGTGAAGTAACACTTTGCTTTTCTCTTGGATGCCTGCGAATTTCTCTAGCACTTATTAGAGGGCGAGTCAAACCAGCCCTAGCTCTCCGTAACAAAAATTAGATCAAATTAGACAATGAATATATTGTTTTCTCAAAGAAAAACCGTAACCAAAAAGAAATATTTGAATTTCCTAAACACATTTAAAACTGATGGGAAGCACACAGCAAAGCTATACAGCTGGGAGGGGAGGGAAATGGAATCTCACATTTTTTGAGTTCTCTATGTTGCTAATCACAGGGGAGTCATGGTGCACCGCTGAAACTCTTGGGTGCTTTATATGGAACAAGTAACAAATATTCGTCCCCAAGAGAGCACTGTTGGAGATCTAGCCCCAGATTTGAGACTAAAGGGAGACACCAAGTGGAAGAAAGACTCATGACTAATTGCAAGTTTCCAGAGGCCCTCAAGGATTTAATTCCTCCTTGTGGTTTGCTGCAGCTTTATGTGCCTAAGTAGGTGATGCAGGGGTACATTTGGGCACTTCACTGGCCATGTGGTCATTGAAACGTGCATCTGTGTGAGAAAAGAGAGTGAGGAAAAGGTGGAAAAGAGATTCTTTCCAGTGAAAGATTTAAAATGGCTTAATATAGCAAGGAGGAACTTGGATGCCTTAACAAATGAAACTGAAGGGAATTAAGTCTCTAAATACTTTTGTGGATCTCAGCTTATGTAAGAGGTATTAGTGTCATAGGATTGTTTGTTCCACTAGCCTTGCTCCTGCAGGTAAATCGTGCCAGTGTTCCACACAACTCCCTGGGAAAATACCCAGCCTGCCAGTATCAGCTCCTGAATGCTCTCATTTACTTGGGCACACCTTGAACTGGGTTCTCCTTCCTCAGGTTTTCTGAAGTGTTTGTGTTAACTGGACTCAAAATGATGACTTCTCACCAGTCTCTGGAGCTGTGGGGTGTGGAAATAATACTGCCTAGGCAAGAGCATTTCTCCTGGCACAACTCCAACACAGATCAATGGGGATCAGCAATGTTCATTCCTCTCAATCCAACGTAAAAGAAAGTTAAAAGAAATTTCAAGATATAAATGAATGTTTAAAAACATTTATTCAGCCTTCTATCAGATGAAGCTGGTCCAGGTCAACGTGGGTGCCAGAAATGAATCATGTATGAGATCTGCTCAGATGTGCCCGTGTTTTGCTAGTGCCAATTCTCTTCTTCATATTTTGAAAAACAAGGGAAGATGCACTCAACTCTGCATTCAAGTTATAAACTTAGGAGGAAAGCAATCTTATCAGCACTCCGGCTCCTTCTTTCTACTACACAGAAAAATGCATATACTAAGCAGGCAGCACAACCTCAGAAAGACTGTCATGGAAAGATATTAAGCAAAACAGCTCAAATCTTGTGGGAGAGGAGTAATCTCATAATGCTTTGGCATTTTGTAACCTCACAGTGCAAACCTGCACATAAAGTCCAGAATATCACTTCCGTCTGTAAATATTAGATCAAAAGAAGTTTATAGGTGAAGCTTATTGTGCTCCAGCAATCTGCCTTTAGAAACAAGATTGTACTTGGCTCCTGGAAGAACAGTGGATATTTTTCTTGCCCTCTGAACAGGAGGTTGGGATTCAAAGTAACCCCAGTGAGCAACCAAGCCCTGCACAGCTGCATGCTCACTCCCCATCAACAGGATTAGGGGGAGAACTGGAAGGGTAAAAGCTGGAGAACTCATGGGTTGAGATAAAGACAGTTAAAGAAAAGGAAACAAAGCCAGGCACACAAACAAATCAAAACAAGGAATTAGGTCTTCCTATGGACAGAGAGGTGTTCAGCCACCTCCAGGAGAGCAAGGCCTCATCACATGAAATGGTTACTTTGGAAGACAAATGCCATCACTTTACATGTCTCCTCTTCTTTCTTTTCCCCCACAGTTTAGATACTGAGCATGATGCCATATGCTCTGGAATATCCCTTTGGTCAGTTGGGGTCACCTGTCCTGGATGTTTCTTCTCCCAACCTCCCATGCACCCCCAACTTCCTCACCTCTGTGACACCATGGAAAGCAGAAAAGGTCTTGGCTCTCTGTAAGCCCTGCTGAGCAATAACAAAAACATCTCTATATTATCAACCCTGTGTTCAGCACAAATCCAAAACACAGCCCTGTACCGGTCACCGTGAAGAAAAGAAGGAAATTAACTCTATCCCAGCTAAAATCAGCATGCCTGCAAAAGACACAAACAAAACATCTTGTATCTCCAAGGAAAGAGAGCACACCTGAAGAAGCAGGATACTGCTGTGTAAGAGGAAGAAACAAGACGTTGGTGTCTACTATAGAAGCCTCCGGAATGCAGTCGAGTTCTTCAGGTGTTCATCCATATCTACAGGTGTTTAAAAGGACTGAGTCTGAATGCTACCTCTTTGAAATTAATTTCTGGTTAACAAAGATGACTGCAAAAGGCACAAGGAAGACTGTAAAATTGGGTTAAGTCCTAGATCCATCTAGTTTCCCGAAGTCCCACTGTGGATGTTGTTAGCCCAAGCATGCCCATGAGCTCAGCAAAACTAGCAAGAGCTCTTTAGTGAGTAGGATGCATTCCTGAAACCCATCTAGTCATTTTCTGTCTTATCTGCCTCAAATGAGCAAGCCCGTGGCAACAGTCATGGACTCTTCTCAATCCAGAGACATCTGTGACCTGCTCACAGAACTTTTGAGATTTGTTTCTGTGAGGATTTTTTTTTTTTAAGGGAGAAATTATGGAAAGCACAGGATGGTAAATCTTGATGATTTGTTCCAGTAAATTTGCCATCTCAAGGATCAGACAGATATCCAACGTGTATGGGGGCACATGCTTCCATACTTGCTACTGCTTAACAGATCACAAAAATGTACCGTTCAATAGTCCCAAATCTTGTGCCTAGGAAGACACATCCCTGTGTGCTGGATTTTCCAGCACTTTTTAAGGGGGATCACCACTTTCTCACAAAATACCAAGTTTGGGAGTGCAGTCACCTCTGTAATAGTCAGCTGTGAGAGACCCATGCCAGGATCCAAAATAACCCAACTACAGACAAATCTACTTCCCAGTTACATGGTGCTTCTGTCAGAACAGTTTACTCTTAGCTTATCCAACTTCTGGAAAACTTCAATTGCCTGCATTTCTCATTTCAGCCAGGGGAGGGCAACTGGTCATCAGGAAAATAAGATCAGTTTACTAAAAATGCCGTGCACTTCGAAGTTCTAAACCACAGAATATTAAAAGTATTTTAGTCCTGAAAACATACCTTCCCCTAATATAAGTTAAAATTGTCCCGTCTTGCCCCACAACCTTCAGCAACCACTGCACTTTTACTGCTGTTCACTCTAACCACTATTCTTTCTATATAATGAATCTGACAGTAAATCACAGCTTGGGGCAAATAAAAGGATTCCACTTACAGTGCCATAAACACACTGCAAATTAGACTTGACAAAATCTGTAATTTTAAACTGTACTTTGCATTCTTTCTATTTTATACTGTGCTATCAAACAGACACTAACCATGAACTCT